>JASANG010002733.1:0-21562 GCA_030248215.1 Enoplolaimus lenunculus
AAGTTACAATTCATATTTTAGCATTAAATATTATTGCTCCGGTTCAATTTACGTTTTTTGTCATTTGTAAACTACTTTCAAAAGCTGTTTTGTGATATTTACAAAATTATTTATCAAAAAAGCAGAAAACATATGATATTCCCTTGGTTTTACCCTCCGTTTACATGAAATTTGTTGGACAAACTCGCTGAAGTACATGCAAATTTCATTTTACATGGATGTTTCAGCTTTAATAATTTAATAGATCAGGTACCTTAATTCGCTACACAATACAATGCAAAATATGAAACAAATAAACCGTGAGACAATTAGCATTTTGTTTTCAAATAGCGTTCTGTATTATAAATTTAATCAAAATAAACGACCGTAATAGGGACAATAGAAGCAGTAAATTGAGTTTATAAATTCTGAAAAAAAGTCGGTTTTTTCAGTTGTCTTTCAGCTCTCGAAATGTTTTTTCAATTACTGTTAGCTTTGAGATGCCACTTCCTTGACTGTTAATAACAACAATGAAAATTGAAAACACTTGTTAAATATTAAACAAGCAGTGCTAAGTTTCAACAAAAATACCAGATATGCATATATACTCTCTAAAAGCTTAAACTAACTTGATTTAAGCTTAAGCTAATCCACCAGTATTAAACTAACTTTTTTGATTAACTAAACTAACAGGTAGGTTTGCGCTTAAACTAATTTAAAATCTTACATATTTTCAGTTTAAGCTAGTTTTTGAACTCTTAGATACACGGCTGCACTTGTATGTTAATCTAAAAATAAGTTTACTTAATCTCGTGTTAAACTTAAAAACGCGTTATTTTAAGTAAAACTTAAAATTCTAGTTTTGTTAGTCCGTCCAGCCATATAAGTTTTACTTAAACTGATATTCAAGTTTAGTTAAGCTATATAATTTAAGTTTAAGTTTTTAGACAGTATGAATATATATCGCTGTTATTCCATGAATGCTTAGATAGATGAGCGGTCAACAGATGAGATACATCGTCAAAGGTGCTGGTGTAAAATTTTCAAAATTCGTCGTTCATTGCGGAAAGTTGAAAAGTTAGGATGTCATCTAGGCATGGCCAAAAAGGTAGAATTTCTCATATGTTTGGCCAAAAAGTGAGGACGCCGTCTATCCTCGGATATTTATATTTAAGTTGGAATGTTTGACATCTGATCGACACGTTCAGAGTTACTGCACATGACACGTTATGTATCCACAAGCTTGTGTCGTCGAGAAGCTGCTGAATCCGCCAAAACAAACAACCGCTCGTGGCTTTAGTGGTGGGTGATCCGTGTTGTAAAACGCCAAAAACAAGATGATCCTGCAAAGCTCCTACAGCCAAAATTCGTGCAAATATAGCAGATGAGAACGCTAACATCGACAACCACGGAAATACCCTGATGAAGCTACGTGAGATATCTCTAAGCTTGTGATTTGGCTTGCTACAACCCTGATGGTCTAAGATAAACAAATCATACTAGCTGTTGATTTGAGGTTGAGGGGTCATGTTAACGAAAACTTTCGTCTCTGCTGTTTCGATAGCGAATTTGTTTCAAAAAATTAATACGTTTCAAATCGTGTGTTTCGGTAAATTTCATACTGACAAAAATCTTTGCCTATAATTGAGCAGTAATCCGAGCTCAGACGCAGATCCGAAAAAAATTCTGACGGAGGGCGGATTGGCCAGTGTTATGAAACGCAAAAACTGTAAGGTAAAAGGGAATCTTTTCATTTTGTCACCAAACAATTTTCTTATGGAAAAAATTGAAAGGAAAAGACATTAGACCCTAGCATTTTATCACGAAAAATTTTCTTAGAGGAAAAATTTCAAGATTCAGACATCTTTTATGATTGGTCTGTCTAAGCTAACTTCGATAACGGAACAAAATAAATGTTTGAAATATCAAAGTAAAACATTAAAACAGCTTAACAAGCATTTGCACTGTAGTTTTAAAAGTTCGATACTGAAAACAATTTTTGGACGCTGATGTTCAGTTATATTAACTGTCGGCATCAGGGTGTAAACGGATAGTAAAAATAACACGAAAACGGAAACGGAAAACGAATATTGAAGTGTATATAAATTTCGAATACGTTTTATTATTCTGCCAACACGATTGAGAAACGTAAAATATGTCCACTGGGATTTCTAAAAGTTTTGCAGAAAAATGGCGTATGCACCTCAATTTTTACGCTTCTACAAGTGTTAATGATCGTAAAATTTTGCGCTAATATTTGCTGTTTGCGAAAACAACTTTTCGACGCAAGCGGGTGCCAAAACAAACAAGCTAAGCTGGTTCGGTATGATGAATTGAGCAAAATATTTTCAAACTTTCATTCAAAACAAGCTATTAGTAAACGTTCATATTCACAGAAATTTTTTTCACTATGTTACTCTATATTTTGGAGCTTATAGCATCAGTGCCAAACAACAAATGCTACTGGAAGCTCGTTGCTACCTCTCGTACGGGCGTTTACGATCACAGATTTTATTCTTAGAATTGCGCTATACTTTTGATGACGTTGTCCGACACCCGTCCGGCACTATGCGTGAGCGGTCGGCGCTGTGTGTCCGGACATCAAGTATATATAACGCTACCCGTTTGCTAACGTTACAGGGGATTCAGCACTTGTGATAACGTCCAGCGCCGTCCGTCACCGCGCGGCATAGTACGCGAATTACTCACGGACGATACCGTATAGTGACGGACGTCGCTGCACGACAAGTGTAGCGCCAACCGTAGTTTTCCGGGCCCCCAAAAAACTCGTCGTTCGTTCCCCAATTTTCTCAATGTCTATTCAAATTTACGCCCCCAGACACTCCCTCGTGTAGTTGTGATTCCTGATGGGCCTGGGTGTCACAGCCTCACTTGGTCACACTCCTCTGTTGGGCCCACGTTTTGTTTTGAATAGAAATTAGGTAAAATTTCAATATTGTGTTGGTGTTGCAAATTTATTTTCATTTACCGTATTTAGCGTATATTTTGACAACTTGATGCCTACGGCATAAATCCATGCAGATGGTACCCAACGCAGCGATGAATCGACAGTTTTTCTAAAGACGGTTCGAGGTTGGCTGGCGCTTTCCGCCGAGGTAATATCCATGCAGACCCAACCCCAAAAAATGATCACACATTATTCCTTCTGAAAACACCAATTTTAGCCTAAAAATTCGGCACATCTCAGTTCAACTATAATGACGTCGTCACTCCTAACAGCGCCGAAAGCAGTCGAATCTATAAGTATTTCACCGAATCGCGGCATTTTTAAAACATTTAGCGTCAGTTTGAGCTACGCCGCTAAATGAACGACCGTTTGGCAATTTACGAACTACTGTATTCATAGAATTGAGTCTTCAGCACGTTATTCTATGGCCGAACACCCATATGAACTGGATATGGAGTACAAAATGGCTTTTTTTGGCAAACGGCAGAGTTTCAGTCGTTGATGTCTAAAATCAAACACAATTGCATTATTAAGGCCTAAAAACGAAAAAAAATGTTATTGAACACGGCATCATCATATCAAACAAAGTTTACGTAAATACAAGCATCAAAACAATATGTTAAAATTTATATCGCACCTCCCAGTTAACAACAGGCGTTGCAGAAGCGCAATAACAGCAGCTATGAGTCCAAAACGACACAGCCCAGTTAATATTGTAAATGCAATCGTGTGTAAATCGCTGGCAAAGGCTTTATAAAAATTTTGTTTGAAGTGTCATTTTAGGCCGAACAAATTCGTAGTATTTTGTTACGTAATTGTATATAACATGCCGACTTGTGCAAATATTGTAGAAATTTAAAGTTTTAAGAGTCACAGTATTAGAATGCTTCCAATGAACGGCTAAATTTTGGTTCAATATCGCGTTCAAAACAAAAATAATCATTTGTCTATGTGGGTGGTGTTGTCTAGAAATTTGAAATTTTAAATTCTAACAAATTTGTTCGCTTTGTAGAGTAAAACAAGCAATTTTAACGTTAAATTTACACGACAATAACAACGCGTTCAAAACAGAATTCAGCATAGGTTTTAACTCCGTGCATTAACAAGTCATTGGTACAGTAACACCAAAACATCATAAAGCGTCGTTGATTGTTGGAAAGCGTAATTTATAACCTTGTAGCAAGAACAAATATTGATTTGAAATAGATTTTATATCTAAGTTCGCAGTTCCAAAATGGACGCTAGTGCTATGGTTTGCCAGCACAATATTTCACTTCCTTCTCAAACATTGAAACAGTGGGTGTATTAAAATCAAAACACTTAAAAATATCTGTATTTGTCGGAACTGGTACGTTTTAAAAATTTAATTTATAAATAGGCTCTACTCGGCGGTACCAGAATATGACACTTAGTACACACTGATGAACGACATAAGTCATATCGATCCATGTAAAGATCAGGGGCGGAACGTTTTTCAGCGGGACTGCAAGAGAGTAAGCTTAAGATTTAGACTAATTTATTGCATATGCTTCATAGGAGTATGCTTTAGGCTTAAGCATAAGCTCATTCTTACGCATTATCTTAGGCTTGGGAATATTTTTGTACTATACGGTTACGGCCCTGTTCTACATTGGTCCAAATCGTTAAGTGTGGTGAATAACCACAAAATTAACAGATTTCACTCTAAAAATATATATTGCTGGTTAATCTAGCTAATTTTGTACATAATTGTGTATAGAAACACGTCATTTCTGTTTAAATTTTGTCTCAGTGAAATGATTCGTAAAACAAGCAGCCAATGAATGGGTCATAGAGGCATGGTTCTCACAACTATAATACAGTGAAATTTTACCAAGTATTATATAATATGGCGCATTAATTTACAGATAACCGCGATGCACATATGTAGTTGCAGACTAAAGAAGAAAAACATTTTGTCATTTCCGTGGCGTCAACTTTCAGTTTAAATATGCCAAAAATTTAAACGTTAGGCCAGTTTGTAAACAAACGTTAACTGAATCAATTAATGTAAAAGTGTCAAACTTTTAGAACTTGAAATTCAGCAGAATCTAATCTTAATTAGATTTTCCAAAATTAGTTTAAGTTTCATGTATTGCCTGCTTTGCATAAAAGTCATGCAAAATTTTATTATACAAAACTCGACAATTGAAGCGGTCAAAACAAAGCGTTGGTGGCATTTTAAAAAGGTGGCTAATGCTAACAAGCAGATATAAAAAAAATTTAGGCTTTTGACGAAAAGGAAACAAATCATTTCTTAAAATTAAGACAGCTACTTAAAATCCTAAAATAATTACCTTAAATGTCTCTAATTGTTCAAAACAAATGTTACTAAATTGCGGAACGGGTAGGTAGACTGAAGCTTACTTTAAAAGAGATAATAGACTATTTGCAGGCCACGGCTCAAAACATGCTTTAGTTTTTAAGTTAAAGCTCGTGTTGTGACCATCTGTTCGACAACATATCACATCTATAATCAAAAAGTTGGAGTCAAAGCACCGTTATTAGATCGAATTAGTTCTGAACTCCGGGCAATCCTTACCCGGGTTGCACCAACCCGCTAAATCTAGTGGTAATTGAAGGAAGGTCAAGCGGATGTTGTTGTACTCAAACATCTGTTCTGAGGAGGCTTGCAAGCGATCTGTATTATAAGGCCTTCGCAGCAGGGGCACCTGTTTCAGAATTTTTGACATTTCTGCAAACCTTTAGACACTAAACCAGTTGTATACGCCAACAGCGTCATACAAACCAATTAAAGACTGCAAAGCAAATTTCTGCAATCCATTAGTAGTAGCACCTAAATTGTTTGAGGTTATTATTCTCAAATGTACAAACGTGTAAACTTTACAACTGATATAAATTCTGTCCATGCATTTTTAGGTATAATATTGGATCAATATAAAATTGTGATACAATAAATATTTTAGGCAAACTTCACTGCCGGAAAAAAAGAATATAAAAAAATTACACACAAATTTGTGCAGAAAATTTTGATTGGCGATAAAATTGGTTTTAAGGTGACATAGTACAGTTTTAGAATTTTTACCAGATGGACACTTTGCAATACGCAACCATCATTATATGGACCGATGTTTTTTAAGTGGCGTCCAGGTTCCTGGTGAGTCTATAAAAGAGTAGATTTAGATTGTAGATTACATTTTTTTGCTTCGACTTAGGCTTAGGCTTAGGCTTAGGAACACATTTTTGCAACGCTTAGGCTTTGTCTTAGGCTTAGGAATACGCATAATTTACTGTTACGCCACTTAAAGTAACATTGGCCATTATATGCATAATTTGTTTTGACACGTCTGCGTTGTGGAAACAATGAAATTTTCAATACCTAAAAATCAAACTGAAAATAAACTTTTAAGCAGTATTATTAAAACAATTTAATAAAATATGTTTACATTTTACACCATTGTATCTATTATAAATTATATGTTTATTAGATATGGGCCAAAGCCTAGACCTAAGCCTAAGCCTAAACCTAAGCGCCAACATGAGCATGTTCCTAAGCCTAAGCGTATGCCTAATGCGGGGTTCACGTTATAACTGGGGCAACTTGGAATACGTTTTGTCCAAGTTGATTCGACGTCAACATAAAATGTTGTGATCTTAATAGCGGTTGTATAGACAAAATGTGAATGTCAGATGACATTGGCTAACAAATAACTGATCTCCAGGGATCATCGTATACAAATAGACATTTATTTATGCGAATATCATATGATATTTCAAAATTCTACTAAATAGCGTATGACATTACGCAGGACATTGGAATTTCAGCGAGCTAATAAAAACAGTAAGATGTCACATTAGGATAGCAGACAATTCAAATTTTTGGAATCTATAGCGGGTAAACGTGAAGACAAAATGTTACCAGCTATTGTCGTAGATACAAAACGTGTTCCGGGCTGCCCCAGTTATAACGTGAACCCCACACAAAGCCAAGCAAAACAAATTAGTCTAACGCTTAAGCTTACTCTATTCTAATCCCACAGAATGTCTCCGCAACTGATATTTACATGGGCCAAAGTTTCAAAGATGCTTTTGTTTTATTAGTTTGCTAATATAATTGAGACGTGCAAATATTCACCAGGCTTTCTATAAAATTTTAAAGAAAAATAGTCGATGCATCGAAATTTTTAAAATTTCAAATGAATTTCGTAATTTTTATTTCATATCGAACAATTGCCGCATTTTTGTAACGAAAAAATGCGAGTAATTATACGTGTACGTTGATGTCATTTGAAATACTTTTATATTGACTCTGACCATTCGCGTTAATATACTTTTATACAATGCAATTTGCAGATTACCACTATTGCAGGTTGCACAATTTTGCAATTTTTTTATTGAATCATTTTTTATTTATACTTTATTTATTTATTTATTTACTTATTTATTTGTTTATTTATTTATTTATATGCACCTTGCACTTCGAACTGTGCATTTGACTACTTTTCTGTTTTAAAGATTGGCGCAGCCCTTGACCGTAAAACCGAGGGGAGTCGTTTACGTACGTGCACAATAGTGTAAGAAACGTTGTGGGCTAATCAAAATACAAGTCCAGGTATTTTTAGTAATATTAAAGCTTAATCCGAAGTTAAAATAGTTTGATTGGTCCACAAAATCCAGGTAAGGTCAGTTCATCAAATCATCTTCTCGTTGCGCCCCTGACTATCAATTGAGTATATGAAAGAAAATAATATTTTATATACGAATTGTACGAAAACGCAGTGTAGTTTTTTGTATTATATTATTGTTGTATTTAGTTTATTTCTTTCTTATTTTGATGATATAAATGCGAAAAGTGTAAAAATATTTTTGTTCACTCAGCTGGGTTACTAAATGTACAAGCTGTGTTGAAAAACTACCGGATGCGTTCAGTTTCAGCTTTCATTCAAGCCAAACAATGTAAACCGTCAAGCGCGTAGTTCATCATTTCATTTATCGGCCCATGTAAAGGTCAGGGTCGGAGAGTTTTTCTGTGGGACTAGAATGGAGTAAGCTTAAGCTTTCGACTAATTTTTTTGCTTGGCTTAGAATTAGGCTTAGGCTTAGGCTTAGGATTAGGCTCGGCTTAGATTAGGAATATGCTCATTCTTATGCTTAGGTTTAGGTTCAAGCTTTGGCTTACGCTTAGGAATATGCTTATAATACTGTTCCACTCCTGTACTTTAATACATTGGCCCATTTCTCTAATGAATACCATCATTTACTCGTTAATTTTTTGACTTCTAATATCCAGTAGTAGGTTATTCTAACGCCTTATCCCTTTTATTCTCATCATTTTATTAGGCCCCGGTTACCGGTTGCTGTATTAATATTTGTCTGAATATCAGATTCTTAGTGACGTCAAATTACGATGTTCTTATTACAGCGTAAAATTTTTCAGAATTTTCAAATACTAACAAAGTTAGTTGTTTAGTTTATCCGTTTGCGAATAGTTTCAGATGTTGGCCGGCATTCTCTAAGGCTTAAGATTAGGCTTACCCTTGAGCTTAGGGTTAAATTTGCCAAAAAATGGCGGAACTAACCTGGATACTTTTATGAAAACGAAATAGCTAATCGTCATTGTATTACCAGGATAGCTTTAACGCATGACGTGTTGTTAATGTGCACGCACAAGTATGCAAATTTACCAAAACGACAAATCTAAACAATGGATTTTGTATATTTTGTTATTTGTTGTAACTGCAGTGATTAAAGATCAATGGAAATTATCCGACGGCCTTAAAGAACTCCTTGGAAAGCATTATGTTTATCTGACTGCGGCTCATGCTTACATGTTGGCCAATGGTAAGATCGTGTTACAAGGGCATCTATGTTGAAACCGATGATAAAATGCGGAATTAAAAATCGGATCTATTTCACTTTTAGGGGCGTCTACTTTCATCACTGGACTACAATAAAGTAGGCTTAAGCATTAAACGGATTCTTTGCTGATGTTATTGTTTTAGGCTTAACCATAGGCTTAGGCTACTGTTACGTTTCTAAGAAGTTTCAGTGACTGAAATTCACAAGATAGGTTTTACCACTCATCAGTGACCCGAATCGAAGGGCAGGATTGATATTTATTTGTCATTTTCAGAAAGTAACCCCTTGTTATTTGGTTACGGACTGTTATTTATTTCCAACTCGCCGTCTGCCACCCTTCGTTACGTCTTGTATTAAAAGCTTGAGCGATAATCCAAGGTTTACTTTGGAATGTACTTTCAAAACTTAAGTATGCTTTAAAGTTTCGAACTCAACGTTCTTTTTTCCTGGAGTCATTTATGTACTACAGTTAGGGACAATTGACATTTATGGACTCGTCTTAGTGTTTAAGGACCAGGGGATTTTCAAAATTCGGCGTTGGTGTTTTGGTGGGTTTTTTTAATTTCAGTGAGTTATTTTAAAATAAAATGGGTTTTTCAGCAAATTGACTATTATTAAATATTTCTTCTGCGGTACAAAATCTTCACAAAACATGATACCCGCTCGCAATCTAACGTCAAGCTCTTAGAGCTAAGTGGTGATGACAAAAGCGTCCGAGCTTTAAATCGTTGCTTGAAATTAGGTTTGAGCGGAAATCGAAAATACTTCGCAGAAAAGGTAAAACCGGCAAAATGCTGTTTCAATTGGTATTAACCACAACGAAGGTGCAAAAATATTTTATTTGTCTCAGTTTGTATTTTTGATTTAGGTTTCAGTATTAGGTAAGATTGTTTTCTGTGAAAAACACTTGGAACACTTGAAAAAAACCCTTGTTAAGGACACTTTTAGGGATAGGGACACCTTTTGAATGGGACCCAAAATGGGGACCCCCTCTTATTACCCGTCTTATTTGAGTCACTATAGAATATGGCAAAAAATAAGACGCGTCATAACACTTAAATAATTTGCCAGTGTTGTATATCGTTAACTAGGTTAGTATTATGTGTTACATAAAACTGGTGAAAAAGGTTAGAAAATGTTGCGCTATACAGACGTGCTTCGCTATTTAGGTAACATTTTCCGAAGACTAAAATCCGATGTTTTTGTGGACACGTTTGGAAGGTCAGGCACAATGACCGCGGTTCACATCCTACACACCCTCAAAACACACGGCAGAGACCATTCAAGACCGATTGGCGACATGGGATCGTTCTATGTTCCGGTTACTGGGTCTGGTATGATTTAGTATGCTTTCAGTAATTAATTGCGGATCAATTTGATCATTGGTGCTTGCTGTTTTATACAGTTTTTTTTGTAAGAATTTTGCGAAGGCACCGCCACCAGTTTTAACGTTGGCGAAAAATTAGTGGCCAAAACTACGCGTCAAAAACACAAAACTCATTTTGAGTTTTGAAAAAAAAAAAGCGTTTATACTGACGAGAAAATATTAACGTTTTATAGATCGTTTACTGAATAGCGTTTAGCTACGCTAGTTAGTCATTCCAGCGTGTGTCCGCTTACAAATAAGCGTTTTGAAAGATATACTGTTTGAAACGCGAAAAGCATTTTAATTAGCGTTTTATTTTTTGACACGATTCCTAAGTACTGTCAACTAACCAGTATGTGAATACAAGTAGCAGCAGTACGTTTTTGCCGTTTTAATCTCACAGTTTCAGTCAGTGGTTGAGCTTAGCTTCATTTCTGGTTTATTCGTGTACTGGCATCCAAATTTGGTTCTCGCATAATAAACTCAAAACTATCATGCGTTATACCAATAGTGAATAATGCATAACTTCAACAAGAGTAAGCAACTGGGAACATTCTGTGTAGGAAACAATGTACCCGGCACGCGTTGCGTTTGACACTTTATATAGCCGGCATCAAAAACAATCGTCTTATAGTTTAATTTAGGAGTATTGCATATGACTGCGACCCACCTAAAAAGGAGGGTCCGCCGAAAACGCAAAACACGGTGGTACATTTTGTACAGTTCGGAACCCCAAGACTTTCCCGTATTCGGCACGCGTTGCGTTTAGCACTTTATGTATCCGGCATCAAAAACAATCGCCTTATAGTTTAATTTAGGAATATTGCATATGACTGCGACCCACCTAAAAAGGGAGGTAGGCCGAAAACGCAAAACCCGGTGGACCATTTTGTATCGTGCGAAACCCCAAGACTTACACACTTTTGTATCATGCACTTTTGAGTATACCAAAACGGCATTACGTGTTTGATATTTTATGCTCAAAACATGACATTAATATTTGGTTTGTGGTCGACCGGTTTAAGGAATGCCAGAACTGAACAAACCTCAAAAAGGTTCGCCGCGTCTGTTTTGGACTCATGGACTGCTGGATCAAATCCCGTCCGGAGTTCGTTATGTTTACGCGGTACGAAATCCAGTCAATGCATCGTGGTCGTGGTATCATTTTGTCCGACAATTTTACAACGTTCAACAACCGCTGGCGTTTAAAGTAGGCGGCGTTGTTTGGTTAAGAGCTGTTAGGTTATCTTCTATGTTTTTTTGAAATACAAAATAAAATGAATCGTGAAAAATACTCATGGATTGAAGTTTTATAGTTGCCGAATCAAGCTGTTTTCACTGCGAAATAATCGTGTTTTTAAAATTCTGATCAGCAAATTTCGATCGGAACTATGTCTTCTTTAGACTTCCACCTTAAACTTTATAGATACTAATTGAGAATTTTTCCATTAATAGCGCTAAAGTGAAGAAAAATTTTTAAACACAAGGATTGTTAATTTTAGAATGTAGCTTATAAAATTTTTCTGCGGATCATTTGAATAGTGACGAATCCAACCGAAAGGCGAGTACCGTACGAGATACGATAAAATGGAAGTGAAACTCGTGAGCGAAACAAGCGAAAAGTCGAACACCATTTTAATGCTTATCATTTGCCAAAATCTTGATTTTAATTCCTGTGGGCCTACGCCGCCGGGGTTGCCCCCCTTGGATTCGTCAGTGCGTTTGAATCTAAGATATTGAAATTCAAATGGTATGCATTTAGGACTTCTTCTGGCGTTTCCTGATGCACAATTGTCATTGGCCTGAACCTTTATTATGGAATCATTTCAAATCGTGGTGGCATGCTCGTCAAACATTGCCAAAATCTGTCCTTTGGCTTCATTATGAACACTTAACCAGCAACGACACACAAATACGACTGTCTCAAATTGTTAAAATTGCTCAATTCATCCGGGCAAACGCGACTGAAACAACGCTAGCTACTGCACTTTGGCGGTCAAGCCAAGAGTACTTTATTCAAAACTCGTACGATTTTGCGCATAGTTGGTCAACGCAAGCCGCAGCAGACGTAAACGAATATTCGACAAACATCAAACAATTAAAACTTGAGCCGTTGTACGAAATGGTTAGCGTTATGGAAGGCCAACAGTCTAGTAATCCTCGAAAATGGACTCCGTCTATTGAAGAAATCGGCGACATAGCTAGGTATTTGCAGGAAAAATGGCGCCAAAATATTCAACCACTCACTGGTCTCGAGTCGTACGAACAATTATTGGCAGCATCGGATTTGAAACTACGTCACGAAATAAAAAGTTTATTCACGACCGACCAATTTAAAACTATCATGAATCACTATAAAAAGCATCAGAACGGTAAAGCGTAGCTTTAGTTAACCTTATTGTGCCGTCACAGGAAATGGTACTACAAGGACGCGCTGAGTTTTTATATTTGCGGACTAATAACGTTACGTTATTTTCACCGCTGAAGACGAACTAAACGCAGTTCTCGTCAAAGAACAACATTGTTACCAGGGTGTAACCGAATATTCCTATAAGTTTATTTTTACTATCCGTTTATATCCTGATTGTTACATATTTAATAACAAATTTATTTAATTTACTAAAGCCGGAACACCCGCGATGCAAATCATTCGGTATATCATGTGTAACTATCAGACGCGTAGGCAACAGCTCGTATCGAATTTTTAGAAGGCATTAATTTGAAACCCTCTACAGAAAAGTCTACTCAAAAGGCTCAGACACGGGCCAACAGCGAAGCCACTACATATAAACCCCGTTGCAGACTGACTTTTGTTCGCACCTTTAGATCACAATGGTTTATGTGCAACTGAAATTTCTTTTATAATTTGAAGCGGCTTCGATTGAAGAATATTCCATGAATGGCAGATTATAACAAACAAAAGTGTGTTCGACGAATTTTAAGCAGGCGTGTAAAAATATGAGTAAAGACAAAAGAATAAGTTGCACACTATAACACTATAATATATATATATATATATATATATATATATATATATATATATATATATATATATATTTTATATATTGTATATATGCGCGATTTCAGAATTAGGGAAATAGATTTGGTATAACCAAGATTGAACAACACAGTTGGGAAAATCTTGCGAGCGACACGAGTTAGAAACCAAATGGAAGTAATACTGTTTGAGCTAATTTCTTCCTTTTATATCAAAGATTCTTTAGGAGGTGACTTCGGTCATAGTGCGGTGAAAATTGGGAATACGAACACCATAAAAATTTACGCTTAGCTACATCAAACTGTCGGCTATAGAGAGTATGACTAGACATATTTGTCACCAAAACAAAAATATCCTTCAGTCATCATCGAATGTTGTTCGGCCCATGTAATGATCAGGCGTGGAACGTTATTCTGTGGAACTGCAATAGTGTAAGGTTTAAGCTTTGGACTATTTTTTGCTTAGGCTTACGTTTAGGTTTAAGGATATACTTATACTTGCTGTGACGGCGCTGTTGTATGCATTGGCCGAATGTTCTATTGAGATTATGGAAATGACTGTGAAAATTGCAGTTGTGAGTTCTCTCTGCAAAACTTTCGCGTCTGAAGACGAAATTTTCAAGAATCGATGATGGCTGCAAGTATGAGTATGAAACTTTGTACATTTAGCGTGAAATAACGTACCTGACACGCATGCAGGCCTGTAGCCGGAGCGTGGCAGGTAGGCGCAATATCTAAGAAAAATTTTGGCCCCCCCCCCCCCAGAAATATATTAGGCTCGCTTGTATAAAAGTTTTACGAAATCAACAACATGCCTAGCGTAAAATTATCGTGTGCCCACGGGCATGGTGAGTTGGTTACAGGTGATCGTGCGTTGAGCTGACGAAAATCAGTTATACACTCTGTTGCTTTAAAGTTTCCTAACGATGAATTCTTATGGAAACGCAGTGGCACAGAAGCACGGAGTGGTGTAGAGCAAGCCGACCCGTTGTGGCAGGCTGAACTTTCCCTCCGACCGAGTTTCCCCCGGAAAATTCAGCCGGCTGAATTTCCCCCCGGAAAATTCAGCCGGCTGAATTTCCCCCCGGAAAATTCGGTCGGCTGAATTTTCCCACCATGAAGTTTAATAGATGCATCAGTAAGAAATTGTTCAATTAAAAGTGATGGTGCTTGTTTTTTTAGTTTTATTAGCTCCATAATCACTGATGTTGAGTCTGGTCACTAACAAGTTCGTGACTGCCTTGTGCAGTTTATGTCATCTGATTTACGAGAACGTTTAAAGGCATTTAATGACCAAAATATTGCAATTAAACAATACCAATACGGATGATCTCGAGACGTGGGCAGCAACAAAGCAAGAAATATTTGCAACTGTTTGCTATTTGTCAGCCACGATTGGTGTGTTTTCTTCAAAAAATGCTCATAATGGTGAAAAAACATGGACACGGTTCGAGCCAACAGGACTAGGCGGCTCCACTAAGTATGACAATGCAATTTACATTAACAATCGCAACGATAATAATTTCGTGGGTGAATCGTAAAATTTCAAACCGCTCCGCTGGGTGGCTGGTCTGGGTGAGCGGTGGTGGGATACTCGATAAGTGGGGACCACGTACCGCATCCTGAAAACATACTACGGAAAATTTGGCCGGGGGGATTCAACCTGTCACACCCTCCCATCTTGGCAGTAGCGAAGTTGCATATTCGTTTTTGTCTTTAGTCATCATTGATTGTTGCTAATATCTTCAGTAAAACTTCAACTGCAAGCAAATTTTTTGCACTAAATTCTTAAAGCAATCCATTGTGCACAAGTAGTTAGCAATACATAGACCATTTCAGATGATTTTTATCCTCAAATAAGCAATATTACGTTTGTTGCGTCGTTTCTGCGGTAAATACTCGATTGTTGGAGCAAAAATTGTAAAACGGATATTATAATGGTGGTATGAAGCATTTACGGCGTTTTGGCAGCTTGCTGTTTTTGACTATGTTGATATTCAGCAAACGACACATAACCGTCGTTATTTAAATCGATTCGGTGTAATATTTTATCAATCAAAATTTCTAATGTAACGTCAGCGATTGCAGGTGTTTTTGTGCCTGAAATATATCGCAAAATTAGAACCAATTTTTCAGCTTGGGTTCTGTTTAGTTGCTTTTTGGGTCCATGTAAAGATCAGGGGCGGATATACTATTTTTTGCTTGGTTTAGGATTAGGCTTAAGTTTAGGTTTAGGCTTAGGCTTAGGCTTAGGTTTAGGCTTAGGCTTAGGCTTAGGCTTAGGCTTAGGCTTAGGTTTAGGCTTAGGCTTAGGTTTAGGCTTAGGCTTAGGAATATGCTCATTCTCACGCTTAGGCTTACACTTAGGCTTATGCTTAGGAAAATGCTTATAATACTGTTCCGCCCCTGTTCTTTACATTGGCTGCTTTTTCAAGATTCTACACCACACCGCATTAGATTTGATAAATATGATTAAGTAAAGCGTCAATCTATCATGTTACTTTAATACAGCAGGGTACAACCGGAGGTAAAGTAACCAGAGAACACATCTGCATGGCAGCGAGATTAACCGGATCCTGAACTGGAATGGTTTTAGGAAAATTCGTCGACGACGATTCGTCTCTGGAAAATGTATTCTTAGAGTTATTCGTCCCCAACAACTCGTTCTTGAAAAAAGTTGGCCCATGGAAGAGTTGTGCCCGAAAGCATGCTGTTTGAATTAAATATTTTTAAAACAGAGGTGTATACAAGGAACAATTTACAAATCAGATGACGTCAAAAAATGCAATGCCCACAGTCCACATCTTAGATATCTTGCGCGGGGCGCATATAGCGATCCATGGCACACCACATCCAAAGCGACCATCACATATGGATCAAGTCCAAACAAGACCCTGAGCGCAATTAATTTTGCGGGGACAAAATTATATTACTGAAAAAATTGGTTTAAAAATATATTTCACCATTCGAAAGTTTTGATTTTTGAAACACTTGGCCAGGCCAGTAGCCAGCTCACCTTGCTATGTGAGGGCTAAAAAATTTTTCAGGAGCATTCATGGGTTTTTAATGACTTGCAAGCAAGGTGGCACAGATACGTTTGAGGTGCGAATGGTAGCTGCGGCACTGCTTGAGCGCTAGGCTGGTCTAACCTGCATGCTGAGGTTCCGTCATCGCTTTTATAAATTCTTGTCCGTCGAGTTTTCCGTCTTTGTTCAGATCATGAATGTGAAAATAATAAAACTGTTGCTGTTCTGGTGTCATTTTTGACGCATCCACTTCAATTTCGTCTTTTAAATGTTCGTTCAAATGTCTGAAATTTTAAAATTCAGACCAATAGTGCACTGTTTTACTGACTGTTTTCTCAAGCGCTGAATTTGGGGTTGAGCTTTCGTGTGCGCACAACTCGTACAGCGCTGCGTGTCACGGCCAATGTATGAAACACGGCCGTAACAGTAGTATGAGCATATTCCTAAGCTTAAGCGTAACAATGAATTTATACTAAGCCTAAGTATAAGCAAAAAAATTGTCTAAAGCATAAGCTTGCTCTATTACAGTCCCGTAGAAAAATGTTCCGCTCCTGATCAACGAATGGGGTTTCATCGCAAATAAAAGCAAATTTAGATTCACCGAGCGGCGGATTGCCATAAATTTGGAAAATTGTCATTTCTGACTGAACTCATATACTTACAAATTTTAAAATGATAAAATCAACAGAGAGTTTCAGTTTGAAATACCATTTTTTGCAGGCTAATATCAATTATTTAGATTACTACCAAAATTTTGTAAGTTGTCATTTATGGTTCAACTTGAATGGCGGTATCAAAAAATTAAAGATTCAATTTTTCGAAGTCCCGAATTGCCTTCGCCTTGCGTTAGATTTAATGGCCAATGTTACCTTAAGGGACGTAACAGTAGATTAAGCGTATTCCTAAGCCTAAGCCTAAGCCTAAGCGTTGCAAAAATGAGTTCCTAAGCGCAAAACCTAAGCCTAAGCCTAAGCCTAAGCAAATAATGTAATCTAGAATCTAAACCTACTCTTTTATAGAACCACCAGAAACCTGGACGCCCTTTAAAGTAACATGGGCCAATTCCATTATATGATTTCAAAATATTCGTAAGTTTAGGAGGTTCATTTACTCTTTATCGTGAACTTGACTCGCATGACCGAATGAAGGCGGCTGTAACTCAACGTCATCAATCCCTGTTTGAGCAATGCAACAATATACTTGCAGTGCAACACCCAGTAAAGACGCGAAAAATATACATCTTGTCATATTGTAAACTTCTGTAATATTTTATAAAACATTAATAATTACAATTTTAAGGGTGGTTTTATTTGGCCCCCGCAAGACGTATCCGACAGTTGTGTTTCACATACTCCTGCATAAGCGTATAATTTGATAAAGTTTAAAGCTACACTGCAAAAAATAGTGAGTCAAATTGACTCTCTCCGAAATATGCTCTACGGAACTACACAAACTGAGTCAAATTCGACTCCGCCAGAGTCTAACGTGAGACTCAGTGAGTCAAATTTGACTCTGGTGGAGTCAAATTTTGACTCAACTTGTGTAGTCCTGTAGAGCCCATTTCGAATAGTGTTAATTTGACTCACCATTTTTTGCAGTGTATGCGTGTCCGGTATATGTGCACGGTAAGTGTATGTAAAGCAAATTTGCCATAAATGTCCACGTATACCGGAATACGAAGTTGTTACAATGGACCGCGTGGTGTATTGGTAGCATGCTTGATTCGAGTAAAACAGGTGCGAGGTTTGTTTACCGGCGTGGTTGTAAACTTTGAGCAAAACTTCGAACAAGGGTCGCGCAGTCCGCATTAGTTTTAACAAGGCGAAAGTCGAATGATTATATATGGGTGGATTTTTTGTACAGTAGGTAATCGCCGATAGGCTTAAAAGGGTTTCATTTCGGCGAAGCTTGAATAGAAGAGGTCCTATTTAAACACTTAAATGACGTTTTCATAATGCTTGGTTATCAAAAATAGCGGTCCATGTAAAGATCAGAGGCGGAACGTTTTTCTGTCAGACTACAGTAGAGTAAGCTTAAGCTTTAGACTGCTAGGCTTACCGTTTGGCTTATTAATATGCTTATAACTACTATTCCGCCCCTGTTCTTTACATTGGCCAAAATAGCCAAAGCATTAAACAAAAAAGCCTAAATCAAAACACCGGTTTCAGAACCTATTGCTTACACGAGTTCTAGGACATATAAACGACCAAAACTGTAACTCGCATAGTTCGTACAATTTGTGCATTAAGCTTAGGGGATTAGCCTCAGGCTAAAGCTCACTTAAAGGCTTACAGTGTGAGCTTGATTTTTAGAATCCTAAACCTAAGCCTGAGCCTAAAAGCTCAAGAATGTGGCGGGGAGCATACAAGAGCCAGTCTTTTAATGTAAAACAAATGAGCCCGCTCTAAAGAACTGACTTATCCTGATTATTAGGCAAGTCTCAAATTTATTCTTATAGGTTCTCGCTTAGCAGCGTGATTATGTTTTGCAGGGCTTCAGTAAACATAAATCGACCTGGGTTCAGGGCCCATATTCTAAAATGCGACCTGCAAATAGCACCAGTTAGCTAAAGGGTTTCAAACAGATGTCGTCTTACATTTTCAGATGTCAGAATTAACAAAAAGTACGACAAATCAAATGCAAAAGCTACGCATAATTAGTCATTTTTAATCTCGCCATTCATTGGCTTGAAAGTTTACAAAAACCCTATCACCAACTGGTCACAGGTGCTAATCTCATTTGACAATGCGGTCCCAGGTTGTACAGTGCTGGAGTTTGGTTTGCCAAAATCATTTATACAGTTAAATTTGCAACAAAACCAGAAGCATAAAACTCTAGTTGCGGTTTAGCACCCAAAAACTAGAGGCGGGTCGCAAAAATATAGCTTATCATAAACAAAATATTAACTTTTTAACTTTACATTTCACCGCATTTCAACAGCAGTCAACAAATCTAACAGTTATCTCAGTGAACGTTCGAAAAATTCTGTAAAAACGTAACATAAAACATCAATAGAACCAGTGCGATGCGTCGCATATATACACATTATTATGATTGCAGAAACGCATGCATTTGTATAAATTTCCGCAGTTAACGGTAGTTGTCGTTAGTTTGTGACTGTAAAATGTGGGACCGATGATATCGAAACTGCAGGACGGCACACGGTTTTGGCCGACTTTAGGAATATAAAGCCCGCGTAAGACAAGTTGTTATCAAAGTGTCCCTCAGGCAATTCAACAGGATCGATTTTGATTATTTTGTGAAGTTTGTCAATTGAAGAAACGGGATTTCAACCAATTTATTTTACTATAATTTTCAAGCAATAGCTTCAGTCATCGAAATCGGAATGTCATTTTTGCATGAGTAACAGGTATCAGATGACATAAAATTTAGCTGTCCTGAAGGAATACAAAAGCTGCCAAATTCGGCCAATGTAAGGAACAGAGGCGGAACAGTATTATAAGCATGTTCCTAAGCCTAAGCGTAAGCCTAAGCCTAAGTGTAAGAATGAGCATATTCCTAAGTTTAAGCCTAAGCCTAATCCTGAGCTAAAGCCAAGCAAAAATTAGCCTAAAGCTTTAAACTTACTCTATTGCAATCTCACAGAAAAACGTTCCGCTCCTGATCTTTACATGCGCTCCAAATTCGACTCAGAAACATATTTTTGGCAAGTTTGTGTATAACCGTAAGTAAGTTTTCAACATTTTGTTATTTTTGAGACGGCCTGGAGGCCGTCTCTATTAAAAGCAGTTGATGTTTCGGGGTGTAAATTTTACCAAATTTGTAAAATGCAAAAAATGATAATTACAACTTATTTAATGAATTTTTGGTTTTCTAGGGTAAATGACAGTTGTAAAAATTTAGCTTTCAACAACAGGGAAAAGAACTGAATTTTTTCGAGGGTTGGTTCACATGTGACCCCCTAAAGTAAACCCTATTTACCCCCCTGATTTTGAAAAACCTAGTTTTGATCTTTAAATGTTTAAAATTTACATAATTTTACACCTAGAATCAATGATGCGTATATTGTGTATAACATATATACGTTTTGCGTAGGACTATTAAAAACGTTTGTATTACAATAGTTTCATCATGACCCAGTGGTCGAGTGGTATAGGTGCTGGACTGCGTATCCCCAGTTGGTGGGTTCGATCTCACCAATTTCGGTGGATATTACCTTTTTTGATTTTGTACTTCAGATCTATAGCTGTGTTTTTAAATGTTAGTAACACCTATCACAAGTTGGTGATAGGCAGGGTGTAAACCGACAATAAAAATAACGAAAGCGTAAAACGGATGTTGAAGTACAAAAGTTTCAAAGATGTTATATTTTTCTGGCACCACAGTTGAGGTGTCCAAAGGTCACCGAACTTTGTAAAATTTTAAAGAAAAAATAGTGGATGCACAGATATTTTTTAAGATTTTGGATGAATTTCGCAATTTTTACTTCATATCGAACAATTACAGCATATGTACAATGAAAATTTGCGTGATCCGTCTACGATTTACAACTAATTTTGAGCATAAAAATAACAAAATTTGCCGCATTTCTATAGGTACGGAAAACGAAAACTGAGACCGATTTTACCGGAAACGAAAACGGAGATCCGGTTACACCCTGGTGATTGGTCATGTAACTTTCTAATCAGTAACTGGTGAGTTTTGAAATTCAGCACATTTGTTAGATTTGATTTGTTCTACTTTTGCGCAGAATTTGAGATCCGCAACCATATAACTTCATGATTTTGAAAACCCATCACTTACTGGTTTCACGGTGCTTACACATTTTGGAATACGGGTCCACACCGTTAAGTTGTACTGAAATTTTAAGATTGTCAAAAAACAGGGGCGTCCGCAGAAAATTAATGTTTGGCGGGAATACCTACCCATTTTGTGTGTGACTTATAATTGCATTCTCTGAAGATCGTTTACTTTTGCACCTAGTGAATTTGGTGGCACCAGCCAAAATTGGGGGAGGGGCACTGCCCAATGCTTCTATGATGACACTTGTAGTTTCAAAGATAATTCACACGCATTTTATCAGGCAGAAGCAATTCCACAAATAGGCATATGTAACTAGCGCAATTGCATCATTTAGCAAAGGCCGCAAAAATTAAGGTCTTTTCATTCGGATGGCCATTTTTGTTATTGTAAAACAAGAATTTTACTGATTATATATAAAATGTGTAAAATAACTTCCCCTTTTAGGATATATAGTAAATACTAGTTAATGGCAATTTAGTGATAAACTGCCATTACGGTTCAAGTCATTTGAGGTGTGGTGTTCCAGTTCAACTTCAGCATTGAATCTTGATCTTAGGCTATCACTTAACCCTTTCTCACATGAATATTTTCAGTTTCATATGAGATGAATTTTCAAGGTAAGAT
>JASANG010000477.1:0-21512 GCA_030248215.1 Enoplolaimus lenunculus
GTCTGCTTATAAACCCCGCAGTAGGAACACATTTTTGCAACACTTAGGATTAGTCTTAGGATATAGGAATAACTGCCACTTTAGGATTAGGCTTTAGGTTTAGGAATACACTGCCACTTTTGCAACACTTAGGATTAGTCTTAGGATTAGGAGTAACTGCCACTTTAGGATTAGGCTTTAGGTTTTAGTTATACACTGCCACTATATACTGCTCTTTTATAATAACATTAGCCGCCTTTCTATATAAAGCAATACTGCTACTTCTGAGGACAAAATCTATTTGATATATACAGGTTCTAAATTTTTAACTAGTTGGATATCACTATGAAAACACATTCTGTTTTAAGCTTTACTATTGTTACCGACAAAATCTATGTTCTGCAATTTCAACATCCAAACACTAAAGATATTAGAAAAGTTTACAATTTCAATATCCAATTTTGATTGCCTTGACACTTCAAATTCTTATTATTTTAAATACACCGACACATTGAAGTACGGGCGAAATCTATTTGTTATATGCATGTTTTACGTTTTAATCATAGTTTGGATAGTATGAAAATACTACTTCGCAATTCCAAACTTTAGAGATATCAGAAAAGTTTATACAATTTCACTGTCAAATTTTGATTGTCTTGCAACTTCAAATTCTTGAAATTTTAAATACTTCGCCAACTTCAATTGTTTATATCCTGTGTTAAACTAAATTATAGTTAATTAGTATGAAGCTAATTTTAACAATAGTACAATGAAATTGCGTTCAATAATTCCAAGTAGCAAAACTGCCTTTTCAATAAAGGTCGAATAATTTTATATGCCTTTTCCAGACTGCCTATGATTTTAGAAAATGGTTATTGCAATGTGGGCCTACCTCCACGATTTAGGGTAGTCTGGAAGAGATGTTCAACGCGTTTTCCTTTTCTAAACTACTATAGTTTCACATTAATGGTAATATATAGTATAATTAAATGGAATGACTAAATATGCAGATATTTTATACACCATTCCACTTAAAGTATAAAACCTATTCTGTTATGTTTGAGCAACAGCAATTTAAAAGACGTTGTTTGTAAATGCAACAAAAACTTGACCTTTTGAAGTGTAATTCATTTATTAATATATAGAATGTGTTTCAATTCAATTGTACTTCAAAACTTCAAACTGTCCTTTCTATATTGCTAAGTTAAGTATTTAGTAGAAGAGGTTAAGATTTTGGTAACAAATAGGACAATAGCAATTAAGAAAACTGTACTCAAAATTAAAATTTTTTTTGGTGGTAGCAACGAGTTTCAGCAACTTAACTATGTTTTCCATATTACTGAAACGATTAACCACATTGCGTACGCATAATATTGTGGTTCCTGCAATGCAGGAACCACAATATTACGCGTACGCGATGTGGTGTTTTGATAACTCTGTTTTTACGTACGTAGTTTTAGCAAATTTCAATTCCACACGCTCTAAGAATCAGAGTATAAAACGGGACTTAAATTCAACATGAAATTCTATCAATGATTAGTTTTCAATTTTGATTTATTAACTCTCTTCCAGACTGCTGTAAAATATTTGCACTGGAAAAGGCTTAATAAATTGAATAAAATTTAAGAGGGCATAAAAATTAAATGCAAGGAAAAGGTTTACAATAGTATATGTGAACACTGTTTGGGTTTATTTCAAATTTCGAAACAGCTTTTGCAATTGCTATGCACAAAGTTACTGAGTATCTGCAATAGGTTAATATAATTAAAATTTGTGTTTCAAACTACTCAAGATAAATTACTTTTACAACGACGAGTCATGTCAATTGAATAAAATTTCTGTATGGCAGTCTGGAAGAGGTAATAATTGTAATACTGCATGCTGCGAAAAGAAAATGTAGAAGTAGTATCGTTGAATAGAATAGAACTGCAACTTTTAATTTTATAATGAATAGCACCCTGGAAAAGGCAAAGTTCAAAAGGTTAATTTGAACCGGAAATATAAAAGTTGAAAAGGTCAGACCACCCTGAAGTAACAATAAGGGCGAATTCATGCGCAAAAGGAATAGATTTGAAATTTTTGAGGGTTTTTATTGTGAGACCATGTACAGATCAGGGGCGAAAGGTTTTTCGTAAGAGTACGCTTAAGCGTGAGACATGCTTGTCCTTTATGTGCACATGTAACACAGTGCAGTGCACTGTATGTATGCTAGCTGGCACGTGTTCGCGAACCACGGCCGCCGCTGCACCGCGATTCAATATTGTAGCCTCTGTGCGCGGCATCGAGGGTACCATTTGTCCCAACAAATATTAGCACAATTTGAGCAACTTGTATGTTTATTTCCATATTTTTTATATTATACCATATATGTCTAATTTATTTATGTTGTCGAAACTTTGGCGTATCTATTTGCAATCGGCGGATCACAAAAATTCGACGAACAATTAACATTAAAAAACATTCAGTTTTATATTTATTTACTGCAAATATTTCACCTTACTTTTAAGGTAAAAATTTCAAAACCTAGACAGCTAATTTAGACGCATATCGGGCGATTTGCTCCTTTGAGTGACTAAAGTGCAGTGCATGTATGCTAGCTGGCAGCATACGGTCGGCATATAGTCGACGAAAAATGCAGTTGGAGAGGCGGGCTACGTGGCGCAGTGGTAGAGTTCTCGCTTTAAGAATCCGCAGGCTGAGGGTTCGATCCCCGCTCCAGCCCGCTTTTCCAACTGCTTAGTTGAAAGGTCTGATGTCCCGGTTCCTACCTTGACTGACACTTTAGACTAATTTTGCCTGACATACGCTTTATGCATGCTTATTTTTAGGAAAATGCTTATAAAAATGATCCGCCCCTATTGACAAAATTTCATGCATAAAGCAACAGGTTTAGGCGAAATTATAACTCCCGGTTTTATCTCTACAATCCCGCAATATTAGCATATCAGGTTTTAAAGCTACAAATATTACAATCAACAGGTTTTAAAGGTGCAAATCATCAAATTTGCATACGGTCATTCATGGCATATTTATTCTTACAATCCTTTAGATACGCTACAGTTTGATATGAGCTTTCTGTTTGTTGTGTTTTAACCACCAGCTGTTTGTTGTGTTTTAACCACCAGATACGCGGCGTGTTGACTTTATGAGCATTGTGTATCTATTGTGTTCAATACGTCTCTGGAGCACTTTTCATCCGCACTTTTATATCTCAATTGTGCTGGAAGTCCATACGCCAAACTATAGGACAGGATAGGACAGGGCCGTTCCAGTAGTATAAAGCATATTCCTAATCGTAAGCCTAAGCTTAAACCTAAGCCAAAAGTGTAAGGATGAGCCTATTCCTAATCCTAAGCCTACTCCTAAGCTTAGCCTAAACTGACACTATTATCCGTTTACTGGCCCGTTTCTCGGGTGATATCCGCGGTTTGGGAGGCACCTCTTCAGTACATGGGCCCGTTTACTCATGCAGTATATACTTTCAGACAGGAAACTTTAACATTTTTAAAAGCTTTTACGCTTTGAAACAAAGAGCTTTGATTTTTATCAAACGATTTTGGACGCTACAATGATCGATTCATATGGAGGTATGTAGTCAATATATTCGATACACATCCAAGCAATACAATAGGTTTCGCTGCAAGATATCGTGTACCTCGTTCCCCATAAGGCATTTTTATGCTTAAATGCTTGACAAATGCTCAGTCTTATGTCTGAAGAGAGAAAGAATTAAACAATTTTGTGTTTTTAATCGTTTTATTTTCAGTCTTTAAACACTTCGTGAAGGACTATTTACCTATCCGTCCCCTTGGACACTACAGACTTCCAGGTCTGAACCAGATACCCCCTATACCCCCCAGTGGTAACAAAAACCGCTTATGTTTTAAATTGGAATAACTTCCCGCGCGATTCGCTCGCGAGTTTGGGGCCCATACCCTGGAAATTGCGGGGAGCCCCTACCCCTGCCTACTCCGGCACTGCAGACTCCAATGTCGCGTTCCCGAGAATGACATGTTAAACATATGTCTCCCGCAAAACGAAATGTATATGTATTTTGTTGTGCCTGTTCGTACATTCACATATACGATGGTTGCGCCGATGTACACATACGTGGTTAATATATAAACCTGCTTTTTATATACATATAGTTTTATTCGTTTTACGCCTGCTGTGAACTTGTTTTACACTTGTACTGCGTTTTTTCGTTTTGTTCGATTTCGATGGTCCCGCCCATCAGGGCGCAACCGGAGGTACAAAATACCGGAGTCGGAGCCTGAGGTCAACGAAACCTGCCGGATCCAGAGCTGGAGGTGAGGGAAATTTAGTAGTAACGATGATTATATTAACTAGTTAATTTTAGCCAATATCTGCAATATATTGTTAATTTGTTCGGTTTTACGCTAATTTTCTGCGAATTTCAAGAAATTCTTTTCTGAAAATTCTGACAAAGGTAAACGCGAATCCCTTTCAAACAGATTTTTTCTACAGGAGCCGGAGGCCGATATTCTGCCGGAGTCGGAGGCAGACCTCCGGTTGTACCCTGCCGCCCACGTAAAAGATCGGGGGCTTAACGTTATTCCGGGCTTAGGTAATCTCATTCTTACGCTTAGTCTTAGATTTATGCTTATCCTTAGGAAAATACTTGAAGTGCTGTTTCACCACTGTTCTATACATTGGCCGATGGTACCATACTCAATTGGTCAAGGGCGTAGCGAAACAGTGGCGCACCGGCCAAGGGGCAAGGGTCGCGTAATAGAGGCGTAGCCGGCTCTTTAAATGTTTTTCAACTCCACAAAATAACCCAGTATCTAAACTGGTAATCCCCTGGCCCAGAACAAGCAGTACAAAATGCATATAAACTTAAAGATAGATTGAGTAGGGTGCGGTCATGTGTATTAAACAGCGTATAGCCGCACGCGACATTCCCCGCATTGATCTTTGCAAAGTTTACTGATCTGCGAATAGTAATAATTTTTTAGATTGGGGACCTGGCTTATATTAAAAACTGTAGCATGTTTTAAATACTATTAAGATACTACTTTGCCGAACGTGGCAACAGTGTCAAAATCTCGGCGGTCCAACACATCGGCGTTAACTTCAAACCAAACTTTGCCGCATACTTCGAATGGCACTCTGCTAATATCGCCGACAAAGGTGCTGAAAAATATGCAGTTATTCGGTAAAGTTTTATAGTGGTTATTGTTCTGTGTCCAATTGTTATTGGTTTTTGAGTTGTTTGTCAAATTCACAGTGGTGAACAGCGAATACATAGGACAGAACATGGGGTTAGTGTTCTGTTGTGAAACATTTAGTATTTGGCATCACGTTTTGTGTAAATATCTGTGTTCGTTACGAATTCCCTATTTTCAGCAACAGGTTTACCTAAGTCATTTTTCATGGATAATTCATCTGTGAGGTTTGTTTCCTTAAATACTTTGAATTTTTGGTACTGGCCTCTTAGCTGTACGGTGCTCTCACAATTTAGGGTATAGAGCGCTGAGGGCAAACGATCAGCACTATACGATTTTACTCTAAGAGACGGCAATATACGTACACACAAATTTTTCATTCTTAAATTTTTAGAATTACGCACCCTTGAAGTAAGTGACATCCAAAAAGAGTTGGGATACGATAAATCCAATGATTTTGATATTTCAACCTGGCAGCTACCCAGCTCGCAGCTGATGTCATCCCCAACAAGTGAAAACATGCTACCAAGTTTGTTTAGTACTCTCAACGTATCCGTAACGCCTCAAAAAAAAATTGAAAAAGGTACGCATTAATAGCCAACATGAGAAAATATGTGTTGAAAAGCCAATAAACATGAAAGCAGAATGAATTTTTTGCCGTATACTTTGGGAATATATATACTACTTTTTAATATTTTCTCTGTTGGCTCACAATACTGCAGTGTGGTATGAAAATTTTTACTGAATCGTAGGGGCTCTGCACAGTGATATTTGATGAGACCAAACTTTAGAACGAACCATAGAAATGCAGGTTGAGGTATAGCTGTCATTCAAAAAACACAAATTTATAGGGCAAATGAAGGACTATCAACGGGAGCCACGAGAAGTATTAAATAAATGTTTTAGATATAAAAACGTTATTGTGGGACACACCACCTAAATGCGAAAATGCCTTTTATGACACTGGTCACGGTAGAAAATGCTGCAGTGATCGTAAAAAGACTCCAAAGCGAAGACGTAAGCAAGAGTTGCTGAAAATTTTTTGGCCATTTTCTCAAGTTTGTGTTTTTACTCTGACGGATGCATACATTTCTAAAAGGACGCGCGCGAAAAAGTGAAACCTAGCTAGCAAAGCGAGGCAAGAAGACATACGGCATTGTGCATGTATAAATTTTCCGCATTTCAGTTGTTTGGCATTTTATAGAGTAGATAGCCTACGAAGTTTTAAGGTACGATTTGGAAAGAGCTATCCGATGAGTCATATTAAAACAATTGTCTTTTTTAAATTTTACGCTTTTTACAGTTGCATTGGCAAAATCGACCACAGCTTCTCGTGAAATTAGCAAGGAAACGTCTAATAAAGAAGGTAAATTTTGGAGTATTAATGTCTGTACCGAAGTCGGTCTTAAACATTTGGATGGGTAGCAGGGTGCAACCGGAATTCCGGTTCCGGCATTTTTTCACCTTCCGGTTCCGGTAAATTTTTACCGGATTTGAAAATTCCGGTGTTATAATTTGGCCGTTTTCTTAACTTTGCTAATTTTTAAGAATCTCTTTTGAAAGCCACTTGTAAGCCATTGATGGTGGATTTCACTTCAGTCGACGACGAAAATCTAAAATACAACAAATAAAATAAAAATACCTATGTTCGACTAAGGTTATTTCACAAATAATAGAGCAAAAAATACGATTAAAATGAAATTTTTGATGAAATGCATTTTTCACTTTCCGGTTCCGGTAAATTTTCAAATTCCGGTTCCGGTAAATTGTAATTCCGGTTGCACCCTGATGGGTACTACTCTATTCGCTTCAAATATACTTCTCCCCAATTATAACGAACATGAGCCTAAGTCTAGCTTCCGCTCGATACCAAGGATAATCTTAAAGCCTAAACCTAAACCAGAGCTTAAACTTAAGCCTAAGCTTAGCATAAAACTGGTTCTCGTTTCAAAACGTATATTAAATTTAAGAAAAGCAACAATCTTAGTGTTTGTAAAGTTTTACATGTTCTACCTTCTCTCGGTTACTTCCGAATCCAACAACCTTGGCGCCGATGAAATTCTTTGCCCCGGAGCAGCACTAGTATATATATTTGCCACGATTACTACGAACCCAACAACCTCGGCCCCGGTAAAAAATCCCTGCCCCGGGCCAACTCTAATATAACATTTGGCTTGTTTTCATAGATAATGCTCTAAAACGACGTCATGCTTCGGGATCTGAAATAGAAAAAACTCCCAATTGTAGTAAAAGACCAAAAAAGGCTCCAAAAGAAAACATTGTGGATGCGTGCATACCACCAACTTGTAAGCATACATACGTAATATATATATAATATATATTATTATATATATTATTATATATATATTATATATATTATATATATTATATATATTATATATATAATATATATAAAATGTATATAATTTGTAGCCGACCCAAGCCAATATCTCGTTTTTGTACATTTGTGGTAGTCATTCGTTAGGCGTTCGCTATGAAAATATAATGTTTGAGTCAAAGATTTATCTCAAAAATAAACACGTGTGTAGAAAGATTTAAAAATTTATAAAATTTAAAAATGGCATCTGTATGTTTCAGGTCGCCGAAAACGTCGAATGTTTCGTGTTCCAGACTTTAAGGCTCTGCAGCAACAGACGGTAAGTCATGTAAATCGTGAGCTGCGACTACCTAATGTTAGTGCAGATATTATGCACCAAATAGACGTTCTGTTAATTCAAGAGGACCCACGCCACTTGTTCAGCTTCAAGACAAAAAACAAAGGCCTTGGTATCAGTACTAAGCTTGGTATTCCCAAGGGTCAGAAAGTTGTTTGCTATTACGGATCTTTGCTTTCTTTGAAAGAAGCTTTGATAAAAGAAAGTGAATATACAAGCAAAGGTGTTGGCTGCTACTTATTTTTCATTCACGAGGGAAGAAATTGTAGAGTTATTGATGCTACTGTAAACGATGGAAGATTGGGTAGACTTATCAACCATTCGAAGCGAGCCCCTAATTTGGTTGCAAAATTGATTTATCACGATAATCGACCGCATGTTTTATTTCAAGCTATTCGGGATATTCATCCAAATGAAGAACTCCTATACAATTACAGTGATAATAGGCGTTCTGTTATAAGTAACAATCAGTGGTTAATAAACTCCTAGGATCCTATACATGCACGCATAAAGACCTACTAGATATTGATTAAGTTTTTTCACAAAAAAGCTGTTCCACAAAATTGTTTACAAAATTGCAGAATTCTAAACTATAATATTCAAAGCTTTTGAAGGGAGAAAAAGATTTATTGAAGCTTTGTTCGGACTGGCTTGGTTCTCGAAACAAGTCAACGCGGCCGCAAGATCAAGAATAAGAATTACAGAGGTTTATCGTTGGCCTCTAAAACCCTGTATAAGTTACTCATTCTTGTGTATTGTATCTGTGGTGCAAATCTGAGAGAAATTATTTTATTAAAACATTTTAAAATTAGTTCTATTACAGATCTAGAGGGGGTGACCGGTGACAAGGTAGATAGTTAATTCACTTTGAGGTGAAAAATTGAGTTTCAATAATTCAACAAAAACTTTGCATTTCGGGCATTAAAATTCCCTCTTTTTCCTATTACGCGAAAATTCTATGCTCAGACTCGATTTATAATAGTGCTGGCGACCGAATGTTTGTGTATACAAGCAGATTCAAACTTTGTCAGCAACTTGACGGGGGCAATTATGTATTGTTTATGTTAAGTTCTTGTTTTAAATTTCGCATTTAATTTAAACAAGCTTAACCTATAAGCAACATTTATAATCGTGTGACTACAAAGGCACCTGCAGTTTTACATTAATACGCTTTAAATATGTCGTTTTATTGCTGTTTTTACAGTTTTACAAGTTTATTCGTTGTTTTTAAAATATTTCGGTTGTCAGGTTTTCGGGATAAATGATTGGCTATTAAACAGAAATTAGTCAGCAACTTGTTAAATCGTTTTAGCTGGGAGTACCATGCAGCATTTATAAATCTGAACAAACCGTGATCAGAACTTTAAACTATCCGCATAAAATTTGGAAACCTATTAAATTCTCTTTTATTTCGCAATAAAAACTGAACTGACGCAAAGTCGTTAGATTGGTATTCTGCCGAAAATTTTGATGAATATTTGAAACTGTCCGTGTTTTGAATTAAATGGTATTGGATTGATACTTTCTTTTTTGACTAAGACAGACTATCATAACTGCAGCATTAATAGATTTGAAAAGAGTCAAATTTGTGCAAACGTAGTTACGAACTTTTTATTGTGCTCGAAAAGGGCGAGTTGTTCTGTAACGATTTGTTTTACGATTTTTAGTATAAATATTTTGTATCTGAGCCATTTTGTTGCACCATTCCAGTTGGTATTTCGAAGGCGAGCATTGGAGGTATGTAGGTATTAATATTTTAAAGAATATTGTGATCCTGTTTATCGACGTTCCATTTTATTTTACAAGAGCTAAAGTTTCAAATTTTCTACAGTATTACATTTTGCAAAACTGTAAATATAAAATGACAATGACAATTAATATATGGAGCTTAATACATTTTTAAACTACTAAAAGCCCTAATTTGTAAAAACGTAAATGTGTTTGTATCATACTGCAAGAGTCATGGAGACAACAGCAGGTCTATATTCGGTGTCGGCGTAAACCGTAAAATATTTTGTGCACGTAAAGGTTATTTTGTGCACCTAGTTTTCTGAATCTAAGTACATATCTTGTGCGACTAATAGTTATTTTTTGGCACCTATTGCCTTAAAATACTTATGGTGTGCACCTTTGGTTTTGCTTAAGTTCATTTTGTGGACATGTTTAAGTATTTTTTAAAACCTATTAATTTTTCTTGTGTAAGAGTTTCAATTCCAATATTTTTCAGCCCAATTGCATCACGCCTAAAACTGTTCCTCAGATTATTATAAAACAGCATATGCAGGACAACAACTTCCAGTACGACGGCAATATTTGGCGGCAGTGTTAAGCGGTATCTGGTGCTGGTAAAACATTGCTTTATCCAGTCCACATTTCGTTGATCACCGAAATTTGCGCAGTTTCAGGTAAAAAATTCCGTATTTTTATGTAAAATTGAGGCCGGTACAATGAAGCTCTGCTTCTGATGCCTCAGCAAGCAATCGACCGCCAACTACGTTCTGTCCGTTTGGCAGTCAAATTTGTCATACAAATATTAACCTTAAATGACTTTAATTCCTCATTAAAGCAGGTTTAAGATTGCAAAAAAGTATCTTTAGGACCGATTTTTAACTGCAGTTAAAATGCATAATATATTTCCTATATTGTGTGATCTCGATAACATTAATTAGCAAATCTGATTTTGACCTACACTGGATTGGTGGAATACAGCATAGGAAACTGCTAAAACTTTAGTAGTCTTTATCTTTGTTTTATCGTGTTTAAGACTGTGTAGGGTTTTTTATTTCATAAGATGGCATCACCTTTTATGATATTCATACTGTAATTTTTCATTTGCCAGTTTGAGAAACTAGAACGTCGTCATCTAGTGTTACCAATACACCAGGCCTGGTTTCAATGTTTCCAGTTTCTTATACTTGTCTAGTTCCGCCATCATTAATAGTTTTAGATTGCAATCGTAATTTAAAAATACCGGAGACGTATGTCCACAAAATTTGCAGGACAGAAAATACAGTTAAAATATGGCAGGGTGCAAAGTGGAACTGGATTTATACCGGAATCGGAATAGCAAATTTATATCGGAATCGGAACCATAGAATTTGTGACTTTGCGAATAATTTGTATTAATACCAAACTATATATTGATTTAGAATGTATGTTGGCTGGCAAACAATTCTTAATTGCACTCTGAAATAATTGTAAACATTGCGAGGGGTTTTTATATTTGTACTTTGTTTTTAAAGAAACTTCGAAAGTGTCATTTTTTAGATTTTACGGCGTATGGTCCTTCTAGCCTAGTAGCCTCATGTAGCAGCTATTGTGTATTTGTGAAACAAGTAGTATTTTTTCCGGTTATTAATCAACGAACTCATTGTTCGTAAATTTGAATCTCTACTCAATAACAGACTGATCCTAACCCTTCCGAACCTATGTTCTTGTTTTAATACCACCTAAAAGCTCTGAAATGTATCGACCATGAAGTTTGTGTTTTATAGCATGGTGTACTACTTGACTGCGGTTCATGGGTTCAGTTACGTTGCCGTTGTCTTGGGCATTGAATATTTCATTGCCGGTCTCAGCACGGAGCACTGCTACATTCAGTACATTACTGCCTGCCTCAGTTTTTTGGCCGGAAAAACTCTTGCTCAATTCATGGGACGGTTACGTGAAACTATAAAAAGAAAAAAGAAGTTAAGATCTGCTTTGAAGTATGGTTTTACTGCAAAATATCGTGTTGGTCCATGCGATTTGCCGTTTTGTATCTGTCCTTTGCATACTGTTCCAGTCCATGTAAGCTACAGAAATCTGTTGACGTGGAATGATTTCTTCCAAAGTGTCATTCATGTTGCCGGAGGGTGCTACTTCACATCTCATTCTGCAAAAATAATGTTCGCAGCGCAAAAGTTATTGCACTGGTGTTACTGTATTTTGGTTTATGTTATGATTCAAGAAGAAATGGTCATCGCTAATGCTACTGTCGTGAACTAAAAATACTTGTTTTATTTCCTACATTTCAAAACATCTGATTTGTTTCATACCGCATTTGTATTGAATATCAAAATATACTGCATGTACATTTCTAGCGTCATTTTGTATGCTCTACAATTTTCTATTGTGTATTGAATGCCTTTTGCTAATTATTTAGACTTGGCCTAAAAACGAAGCGTGAATGTGTTGCTTATAAAAGCAAGTCGACGTTTTCGTTGCGCGTAAAGTTTCGAATAGTACACACATTTTGTCCAATGTTACTTTTAGAGGCGCAACAGTAGATCAAGTGTATTCTGAAGCCTAAGCCTAAGCGTTGCAAGTATGTGTTCCTAAGCCTATAACTAAACCTAAGCCTAAGCAAAAAATGAAATCTAGAATCTACCTACTCTTTTATAGGCCCACCAGAAACCTGGACCCCTAAAAGTAACATGGGCCTATATGTTCAATGCTTTTTTGTTAAATTTTTAATTTGGACTAAAATTTGGACAGTAAACCATTCGTTGCGTGCAAATCCATGATATTTTATACCGGCCCTGTAGACTCGGGAGAAATATACACTTTTATTTATGTATTAAATGTGTATAAAATTTCGAAAACGTGTTGTTCCGATGTTATCTGTTAACATATGTACGTATATTGTCAGAAAACTGTACATAGATCTTAAATGCTGATACAGTACACCTACAGCGCGTACAATTTTGGCTTTTAATATACAATAAAAATTTGACGATACGACAAAATTTACTACAGGGTCTATAAAGAACATTTTTGGTATATTTTCGGATGAATTGGCACATGTACCTTTGACATGAATTTCTGATATATTTTGGTTCTGAAAATCTTTTAGGCTGGTTTATTTCACGTGAATTTTTTACGTTGTACCAAACTTATCAGTACACAGGCGTAAATGATAGAATCGATTTTTGTTCTGGGTTTGAAAAGATATTAAGCGTATTATGGAATTCATATTTCTGGTCTGAAATAAAAAACATTCAGAACCAAATACACTGGCAACTTTTCAGGCTGAAATTGGTGTAAAATTTGAAATGCAACATTATTTAGGCTCGGAAAGTTGCTGACATGGCAAAAAGCAGTATTTTGATGTGTATTTGAAATTTAATACCTTGAATCATACTGTTGAGCTGTTCAAACATGTTGAAATATTGTTGTTAGTTGTTGTTTAAAAACTGAAAAGCATTGTTTAAACTGTTGCATATATGAGTAAAAAGCACAGTCGATTAAAATTTTTTAAAAACTTTGCGTTTTTATGGATGGAATATTGAGCATAATATTTCGTGTTGTGATTTGTCCATAAAAACCTCTACTGGAACCGGAGGACAATTTTCAACCAGAACTGGAGGCAGACTTTCGCTTGTACCCTGTACATACAAAGCAGGATTCGGAGGTAAAAAATGTGCTTGAATGCCTTTAGTGTAAACCGTGTTCCAATTTTCAGCCGATGTATTGATTATAGGAGCGGAACGTTTAGTTGTGGGACTGGAATAGAGTAAAAGTTTACACTTCAGACTAATTTTTGCTTAGGCTAAGTATAAGTTGGTGGCTGAAAATATATTTATTCGGTGAAATTATGAAATTTTATAGTTACGCAATAATTACAAGCAGATGTTCCGAAGTTCCGAAAAAACTCAAATTGTGCGTTCAACAGACAAAATTTTTGAAACTAGCTACTGTACTGCATTGTGCTGCAGCTTGTCTCAGTTTTACATAAGTTCTAAAATATGCAAAACAGCTCGTATAACCTGTGTTGCATTCTGGTTTGACAGTCTTATTATATAAGTTTTGCTTTAACTGCAGTTACTGACTGGAGCTCAGTTTTGTAGACACCTTGGTGATTTTCTCGCTGTATTTGAAAAAGATAAAGCTGTTCAAAACGGGTTTGGTAAGTGGTACATTATTTTATAAAATTTGCACAGCAGTGATTGAAGTGTGACATTTTTACATAACGGTGGAGCTATACTTGTCGCGCGGCACCGGCCGTGAACGTCCGTCACTTCGGTATCATATGTGAGTACACTTATGTACGATTCCGCACGGTGTCGCACGGCGCCGGACGTCATCAAAAACATAGCTCCACCCTAAGAATATCTCTTATGAGTTGTTTTAAAGCTACCTTTAAGCAGCATGATAGCTTTTATGCAACAACTGTAGCGGCAATGCACCATGCGAGTTTCTGCTATTAATATAGTTTAGTGGTTTCAATGTTTACATATAAAACGCATAAAAACTGTTATGAGTTGTTTTAAAGCTACCTTTAAGCAGCATGGTAGCTTTTATGCAACAACTGTAGCGGCAATGCACCATGCGAGTTTCTGCTATTAATATAGTTTAGTGGTTTCAATGTTTACACATAAAATGCATAAAAACTGTTTATGTTTTTCTCTTTTAAACTACACATAGGTTTTTACACCAAGGACTATTGCGTGTGTGTCTATGTCTGCAGCTATCAAAACGCGCACTGAATTGAATACTGATCCATCGTTTGTGGAAATATTTGAGCGCAGGTCAGTTGGGAGTTGGGGTTTCCATTTGCCAGTAGAACCGTTGATTGTTACATGCAAAACTTTGTATTTTAAAAGCAATGTATTGCAGATGCCGTGTAACAGTTTAAAATCGATATGTACATTTGTGTTGTGAAATCCACAACTTTCACTGTTTCAAAATTTTTTGTTGCAATCTGTGAAAGATCCTTTTAGGATCATTCGTTTCAATGGAGCGATACATGGCCTGTTCTACGTCGCGGTTGTACTGGCAATTGAGTATTTCTTAAACGGATTGAATGAGAAGCACTGTTTTATTCAGTTCTTAGCCGCGTCATTGTGCTTTCTTGTTGGACAGGAAGACTTGCGTAGTAACATGTTTGGATCTTGGGAAGGGTGTACGAACTCGCGAAAAAAGCGAACTGTAGCGTTGAAAATGAAACATACTGTGTTAAAAAGGTTTTCACAAAACGTTATTCACATAGCCGCAGGTTGTTATTTCACGACGCATTCGTTCGTTATTGTTGGTACATTCTTAAACTTCGTCCTATGGTGTCTGCGCCGTATAATCGATACCAGTTTGTGTTAAAGCCAAGTTTGAAATACGCAGCATGACCATTGTATCCCTAATTGTAGGAATGTCAAATCTCTGGTTTACTGAGAAACAGATACTGTACAAAAATATCCAATCTCACATAACTCTCTAAATCATAGAACCGTTCCGTCTCTGACTAAAACATATTGGTCAATCGAAAGGGTATGTGGTTGATTTGCAGCACCAATTGTTATTTTTGTTATAAGATATTTTAAACATTGCAGTGGCTTGTAGTGTGTTGCTTGTAAAAATATAAATTTTAAAATTTTTTCGTTGTGTTCTATTCGGCAACAGTGTGTTGGGCGAATCGAAAATTCCAAATAGCGCTTGGCTAATAGTTTTTAACAAGATGTTAAACACATCGTTAAAAAATTTATCGCTATTGCTGAGACCATTGGTATTTTGCGACATCTAGTAGTCGCTTTTGGAGTATCGTCTTGTTGGTGTTGTGGAATCTCAAAGGTTTGGTACCAATCTTGCAACATTGTTGTAGTTCTCAGTGGCTCTGTGAAACATACTGTGGTGGTTTATAAGATAGTGTAAGCTGCACATGTTCAGTTACTACAGCAACCTACTGAATTATTTTTTCGTCACAAAACATCATTATAGCAGTCAGTCCAATGAAAACAGATCACAAAAGTAAGAGTTTGTTCACTATGCTGTTTATTGGTGTTTAAGTGCAAAACTAGCCGATATTAAAGTAGCGTATGGCTGCAGACTGAACTTTGCCAGTTTCAAGGCTTATAAAATCTTTTAAACGCGTGTTTTGTTCGAACATTTGAAAGTACATACGTAGGGAACGAATATTTTTAATGCATTGGTTATATTTTCGTAAAAATGAATTTGTAATATTTTGTAGATTACATTTTTGGTATCTAGAACCAATTTCAGCATCACAAGGTGCGCCAACTGCGCTGAATCTGAACGTGTTTGAATTCGTAGACGAAACTTCAGACACCGGCCCTCAACAATATCGTACCACTACAGAAAAAGGCGCTGTTAAATTCCACGATAGTGCTACAGAGTGTAAAATCCCTGAAAACAGTCAACATCAACAATCCAGCAACTGTGCTACAGACACTCAGCTCGCGCAAGCTATTACGGGTAACACTACACATTTTAAACGTCAACAATCTAGCGGATCTGTTCCAGATACTCAGCCTTTACGAGCAAACAGCGACAGTGCTATAAATGGCCAATATGACCAAACCACGGAAACTCAACCTTTAAGAGCTAACAGTGATAGTGGTGATACTACTGCGACTGGCCAACATCAGCAATTTGGCAATCAAATCACTACTACCAGCAAAAACGATAGTGCTGCCAATTTTGGACGGAACACAACCAACAGTAAAACCAGCGTTACAAAAGGTACGGCGCTAGCAGTTGAATGTTTCAAATCAAAGTAGGCTATTTTGTTTTAAAATAAGTTTTAATGATGTCATGGAAGAGTTTTTAGTAAATCTTATCAAAGGAAAAATAGGTATTGATATATTTGCAGTGTGTTGAACCTGTCTTAACACCGTAAGAATAAAACATAAGCATAAGCATAAGCTTAGGCCTAAGTGTAAACCAAAACATAAGTTTAAATCTTATCAGTTCCTGTTTCCTTGTGAAAGGCTACTATATATGTGGTGTGGTGTGTGCATGTATAAATTTGTGTATGGCATGGGCCGACATATAAAACATTACAAATTTTAATAATCAGAATCGTCTACCTCTACGAATCGCCGACATAGTTTCCCATATATTGCCGCCGTAAATAGTGGTATACAAAAACCTATATCCGCAACAACATCCAAATCTATAACTGATATTGCGGCCCGGGAGGCTATTCAGACAACTGTCAAAAAAGACTTAATAGTTGAACGTTTTCAACCATGGCGGCACATCATATCAAAGCATAACAAAGATCGTCGAAAGAAAGATAAAAGTTTGGTGAGCTACATATATTGTTTCGTTTTTGGAAGCTTATTTTGTCTTGTCATGGTGTCGTGATTTATTAATATTCCAAATATTAGTTTTTTTACTTCGTGAACATCTGAATAGTATATATTGGTTAATCTGTGTATGAAACCGCAAACGCAGTATAAATTTTATATACATTCAGCTTGATATTGCATCCAGCGATTTCTGGGCAGGCGATTTCACAGTTGAGACTCTGAAAGAAGCTGTTCAAGGCCTTAATTTTGGTGAATACAGCGAAGGCACTGGCATCTATGCTGAGCACCGTAACTTATTTCCAAAAACTTATTCCGCTAGTCACGCGTTTCGTACAGTCATACCTGACAAAAAATGCAGGTATGTGTTCATTAATGCTGTAACCAAGTTGGAACCTGGATGTCCTGGCAGTTGTCTTCGTAACGCCATCAAAGTCGAGATATTGGGATGCGATCCGTTATTGTTATTGCTGTATTTTACAACGTCGATGCGCAATGCAATCGAGTCAGCAGTATCCCATGAAGTGAAATGGTGTGTATTCTTGTATTCCGAAAATTACTTTGTGTTCATGATCATAGCGGCAAATTGGCTCAAGACCAAATAAGTTTTTATATTCTTGACACTAGCCGTGCTCTCTACTGTGTCAACCGTCTGTCGCCAATAAATAGGTCATAAAACAATTTACCTTTAACACCATTGTAACTATAGGATCTACCACCAGCTGCTGATAGTTTTTTTACCATTTTTATCATACGGTATTAATTTTAAGTTTAAAACAACAAGAACATTTTGGTACGTTCGACAGTGTTATTGAAGAAAACCTCGAAAATCTGCGTGCTGTCTACCAAACATATGGTTATTTGAAACAAGTTGACCCATCATGTCAAATGCGAGAAGCTCGCAGTGACATTGTCCAACAATTGTGCTCTACAGTTAAAATTGCCTCAAGAGGGTTGATGGAATACTCAAGATCTTTACGATCAGCGGTAAAATGTTTGCCTTGTTTTTGTTCTTGATCCAAAGCAAGAGATAAAAGTTTCACCCAACTTTTCTGCAATATTTTCGTTTAGCACAGTAAAAGACGTTTGTGTAGTTGTGTTTTTCATACTTTTCATAGCAATGTTCAGGACTTTCAAACAAGGCGATTGTCTTGAAACTTGAATAAATTTTATCATTAACTAGTTTCCATCTTAATATTTTACAGGACCAAGTTCAGGCCCCTAAACGGCGACGGGTAGGAAAAACTCCCCAACCGGTTTGTTCAACTGCCAACTGGGACAACACTTCAACTAAGGTATACGCATTGTTTTATGCAGAATTGGTGCTTTCCTTTTACGTAAAACCAAAGCTACGTAACAGTGCGGTGTAGTTTGATTTATTAATGAGTTCAAATGCTCGCCAACATTAATATATAAAGAGCAGTAGGTCACGTGGTGCAAAATTTAACGAGTGCTACAGTATGTCAGCAATCAAATTTTAAACGTGACATTTTCGGATTTAGCGCTGTTAAAGTTTATCGATTGCATTATCATGACTAATTTAAATCAAATATTGGTTGATTGATGGAGGTCTAAGCGGCGTATGAGCTGTATTCACAATTAAACGTTTTAAAATTTAAGAAAAACAAAACACAAGCAAAGCAGTACGAAGAAGTGTCAAAACCTGGATCGCACGTTAGAGTAAGCTTTGAAAAGTTGAATGATAGAACTTTGACATTTTATAAATGTTTTTTATTTTCAAAAAAGTTGAGACAAAATCAATATTTTAAACGTGAAAAATTTTGTCATATTTATTGCTATGCTACCATTCTTTCAGGTGCTTTTATATGTTTCTAGAGGCGCAAAACCAATCGGCAGACAGAGCCACATCAAAAAATTGCTTCGTCTCCAGAAAAGGTTTTATTTTCTTTTATTGTGCTAAAATTTATAAAGTTGGGTTTCTAAAATAACATTGTATATTGAGTTTTTTGCGTAGAAAAAACAAAAATATACACGATGTAGTCGAATAGAACATTTTTGGTGCGGCCAAGCTGGAATTGGCTTCTATTTGGTGTCGTCTACTTTGTCTAGATCTTTCAATCAGTTTCACAAATTAGATGTTTAATAATACTCATTTGTTTAAATCATTAGGCTATATTTTCTTCCATTTTCATCATATAGTTTAAAATATGAATGTGGTATACCGAATTATTTATTGTGTTATAAAAATCAAATTCCGCTGAATATTGGATAACATTAATAGCGAACGCATTGATGAAGGACAAAAGAAAATTGATTTGTATATGACTGCGCGCCGTACTGCAGCAAACAACCCCCAGATGCCGAGCGACAAAATCACTACACCTGCGAAACTTGTTTTGCCTAAAATTAACGTTATTCGAGCAAACCTTATGCATGGACAATTCACAGTGATAGCTAACAGCGCAGGCGAAGCAAAACTGGTATAAACTTTATTCTTATTTATCAGCAACGTGTCAGGATTTCAATTCGGGATGTATTTTATAAGAATAGTATTTATACTTCTAGGATTCAAAAAGTGTTTCTATAAAACTTTTATTTTTATTGTGCTTGTTGTATCTCCATGAATTTCGGGAGGAGAGGAATCGGTCCCTTTGTTTCACCCGCCGTATACGCCACTGGCTTTTTGTTTTTGCTGGAGATATATACTGTATAGATTCCAAATATGATAAATTTTATTACTGTGTTTAAAATATGTTTGTTTTTAAAGAAAGATAACATGCTACAAAATTCCACTTTTTTCACGCGATATACATTGCTTGGACACCTCAACTCCAATTAGGCTTTCTCAGCCTTTCAGCACAGGTTTGCGAAATTATTGATGCAGTGGATTTGTATCGGCGAATGTTGGACGTTCGATTCTTGAACTGCTTTGTGCATTTTTAGCGACTATGCTCTAAAGCTTTATGACTGTAGTGATATTCGAACATTTGTTGTAAGTGCTATATGAAGCAGACCAACTGAGTTAAACTACAAAAGGACAGTTGATACTGTTTCAGGTAGCCCACCACAAAAGCCTGCTATGCTCGAGAAGCAAACTTTGTGTGAAACATATTAAAAGGACTTCTCAGGTTCTTCTTTTTAAACTGATTTTAAAATTTATTGTATTCCAGTATTTAAAATTGTGGCAAACCTTCTAAAGGATCCTTTAGTATAAATCTCCGCCAGCCACACATAAGGGAATACATTCCGAGATGGAATATTTTGCAAGATACACATTAACGTTCGTTTTCTTTTTGTTTCAGAGATCTTCCGTGCATAGCAGAGAAAACTTCAGAACAGTTTTCCTAAGACCTTTCTGGATAAGCCTCAGCATTTATTTATAAACTTTCTGCTTTCAGCTTTTAAGCTTAGGCCTTAAATGCAGCCCACAGTATTCAGTTGGCAAATATTTGTTGCACGGGGGTGTAAAACGAACGAAACAATTTCAGAAGATTCAGTTAAGAAAATTGTCATGCCCGAGAACCACGTTGTTGATGCTAGCCCAGTTGAGAAAAACTTACCTGAAAAGCATGTTGAAACAGACATTGGAAAAGATGCGAACGAATTTATTTAGGTATATATTTTTATCAATCCATTCCTCATAAAAGGTTAAAAAAAACAGAGTATTTGCAAAAAGTTTTCTTCAGCTCGTCATAATTTTTGATAAAAACCTATATATGCTGAAAGGAAATATATCTTTAGAATCTTCCTTGAGATATGTTTTTATTCTAGACTTAGCAACGGCCATGACCACAGATTGCATAAAGCTTGAGTTGAACCAGATTCTATAGCGCTAAACGGTATATTTTACGATTTTTTTCAGTCTAAACAATACATACACACACACTTATATATATTATATATATATCATATATATATTATATATATATATATATATATATCGATATATATCTATATCTATATATATCAAAAATGATTGCAACGATTTGACACATACTGATGTATACGATTCATTGTCGTAGCTTTTCCTAAGACGTACGCAATTTGTAGGCGTAATGTTTTTCTATAGTATATCTTACCCGTACCTTTAGGCCATCACATTAATTCTGGAAGCAAGTCTCAAGTGCATTAGAACAGCGACATAGTATTAGCAACGAGAAAAGTTCTATGAAAAACAGCCCGGAACCGGACGTTTCATTTGGTAAAAAATATGTTTCTACTCTTGCATTTGTTTATTTATTGCTGTATTGCTCAAATTTCATTTGTCTCTGTTGCTTTGAACCAATTTTGTTTCAAAAATCATGATTTTTTGTTTTTAAAATACAACAAAGCAATATACTAAATAGTATATTGCTTTGTTGTAATTTTAACGAAGGATTGTTAACACAAGCTGTTATGGAAGCACTCGAAAAAGAAAAAGCGGCCACACAGTTCCAAGGACAACAAGTACTGAAGCTAAGGAATATGGCACCGCACGCAACAAATACAAGTCAAACAACGTTTGTAGCGATCATGCCGCAACAGTATTAAGTGCAAACAATCAACGATCAAGCAACGGATACAAATCAACCACCGGATATACAAACAGCGCAACAGAGACTGCCAGAACGGATACAATTTTCCCAGACACTGACGGCAAACAATCACAACAGTTGAAGCAGAGGATGCCAATACCGCGTCAACTTCAG
>JASANG010002012.1:0-21503 GCA_030248215.1 Enoplolaimus lenunculus
TTCGCAAAACTTTCTTTCAACACAGTCTTCTTTTCGAATCGACCTGTTATCGGCTGGAGGATGTCACAGAATCCACGATTTGACCAAATCCGAATCCGGATCCGAATCCATTGCTAATTTGCCGAATCCGACTGCGAATCTTGCATGTTGTAAATTTCAAATGTTCTATAATTATTGTCAACGCAATGTCAGCTTCATAACTTTAAACGTTTGTATGTTTCATGCCCAGCCTGGTTCATGAAATTTGTGACCTGAAATAGAAAATATTGATTTATGCAACAAGTTACTTAAAATTTCATTGCTTGAATACGAAAAACATATTGATAAACATTGTTGAATTCGGATTTTGGTTTCGGCTTTTTCACAACCAAAACCGGATCTTAAACTGAACCGCAAAGTTTTGATGAATCTGTATCCGAACCTTCGTTGCCAAACTGGTGTGAGGAGTCAGCCTCCCTCGGTTGTCAGAATGCCCCAGGATACGAGTTTCCTAGCCCCGAAACTTGTGGCAGTGTAGTCCAAACGTGATCCGGCTGGCCGGTTTGCAATCGGTTAGATGTTGCCTGTATATTTAAAAAAATCAGTATAACATAGTCCAGTGAACACGAATAAGGATTGCAAATGCAAGGGCATTCTAGGTCTAAGAACGAGGTTGCTGTCCTAAATACACCTAATCTGACGGCGCTACTTTTCATTGCGCTACCATAAGTTTAGCGTCGCCACGCATGGATGGCATAGACCTAGCTGCCCGGTCTCAACCTTACAAAACCATAAAATAAAATAAATCAGAAGAACTTTCTCAACGTTTGCAAAAGCATTTTGTACACCCTTGTATACAGCCCGACCGAAGAACACAATCGGCATCCGCCAATATCCCGTCCGGACAGGGCCAGCGCCTCAATATCAACAATAGTCAGCCACCTATAACTTCGTGGTCCGCGTGAAATTTTTTTAATGTATTTTTATAAATTGGGACGTCCCGTCGATTTTCGGTTGATATGACACCCTCCGTTTTATAAAAAACGGGCGGCTCGGGCATACTTGACCCAGCCCCTTTAATGCGGCTGAAGATTGCACACTACAAAAATGCTAAATGTGTCAAAACGCGCATCTTTTAGCTAGCTGACTACAAAAATCATTTGGTTGGTGTTCTTCAAAAAAAATGCAAAATAGGATTTGCGGTTTCATTTTTACATCAATTTAATCAGAAGCTTCAGTTGATAGCTTCAACAGTTTACACAGCTTGGAATGTTGGATAAAAAAATAATCAGCAAAGTTAATGCTATATAATATGACCCATAAGAACCGATAAAATAGAAGAATGGCGGGACTTGTGATTTTTGAGGCGGAGAATAAATTTTTTTCAACTTAGACCCACAAGGTGGGGTACTGTTATCTGTTTCGGGTAAGGGTTAATGTGTAGCCTAAGATTTTGGCTTTATGGTTTTTAAGTCAGGTAAAGCCCTATGGTTCACATGTAACACCGTAAGATATATGCGTAGTAAATTTTAAGATCGAAAGAAGTAGCGTTAGACAGCAAAGCATCATTAAGAAAAAAATACATGGACAATACGAAACTACTTCTGCTTCCTTTTTTATAAGCTGTATCGCGGCTGCAGCGAAGACAGGCGGCAAAAAGTGTAGTATGTTGAATCTCAAAACAAGTATTACAAATAAGTAAATTCCAGGTTTTTTTCTAATACATTGAAGGTAATGCGGTTATAACAATCGTTATCAATAAGTAAAATTGCTAACTATTAAATGCAGTTTAATGCTAAAATTTGTGCCTAGCATTTCCGCTCGCTTTGCTTGCGAGGATTTTCTTACAGTTCTATGTGTGTAAAATGTTTGGTAAGAATAATTGCAAATTAATTTTGTTAAGTTTATGTTCACAAGATTTGAACATAATTCAAACAATGCGTGCCATTGAGATGTAATCTCTCCTTACTAGGTCTTTCAAATCTAAAATTTTTGTATATAATACAAAGGCTGCATATGGTTTCTGACTCGTTTCGCTCGCTTGTGTTTCATCATTGTTTGACTTCATTCCGACTCTAAAAGACTTAAACATAATTCCCTCAAACTCTAGATCCGCTGGCTTGTCCCTCGCTTCGCTTGTGAAGTTTTTCTTCAATATGTACTAATGTGGCTTATCACTAGACTTGTTTCATTTTACTATATATATATATATATATATATATATATGTGTGTTTATTTTTTTTTTTTTTTTTTTTTTTGTGTGTGTGTGTGTGTGTGTATATGTGCGTGTGTGTATATATATATGTGTAAACGAATGCACATGTTTCAAATTACTTTTACTCACCCAAAAAATCTTTCATGACTTCAAAGCTAACTTGGAATAAGTGAAAACCGCCCATCTCGAATCTTCCACCCAGAATTCTTGAACCGATCACAGACGGAAATGCATTTTGTTATGCTTTTATTTAAATTCCATCGTTTTTGCGGAAATGTAATTTAAGGTTCAAAAAGAGTGTTAAGCATGCGAAAATGAACAAGCATATACATCCAGATATAACAGAAAATCCATTTTATGCAAAGACTATAAACTAGGATTATGGTAATTCTCAATGGCTGTAGTTTTATAATAAATTTCAGTTACCGTATCGCGTAAGCGTTTCGAGCGAATAACTCATGCAAGGAATGAAACCAAGCCTTGGCTGGTAAATAAACAAAACTCAAACGTAAAACTACGTTACACACGCTTGAGGTGAAATTACGGTACAGATTTCTTTACCCAGCCCTCGCTTTACAGGCGGAAATTGTATTTTTTAATTGCTCTACCCAACATCGTCCTTTGCCCATCCTAATTTTTTCTTTTGTTGAAACTTGTGTAATTTTTCAGTGCGCTATCAATTGGCCTTGGTTTATAAACTTTTACAAAAGTACAACAAACTTGCATGGGTCTAACTGCATGCGAAAAATACCCAGCCACAAATCAAAAAATTTTGCCGGAACTGAAGTTAACACCGAGACATGCATACGCAGCTAAAATTAAGTCCATATTATGGATTTTACAAAATTGTGTGCAGTGTTGTCAAAAGTTAGACGTTAAGTCTGTTTCTAATAATCCAAGTAAAAGTTCAAAAATATCTAAAAAAGCTACTGAGGCGGTGATCAGCTGAACGTAAAGGAGCGGGTGCACCCATACATTCGTTTTCTGGGGCTTAGAAGAATTTCGGAGGCGTTTGTATTTTATTTTATACCCGCGGAGTATTACTGGGAATTAACGAAAAAAGTAAACGCATGTTTATATGGCAATATTCCACTATAAAAGTTACACAGTACTAAACCTCAAACGCAGACGGGATTTGATTTTTTGCCGGAGTCATAGGCAGACCTTGGGTGATAATAGATACCTGTGGTAAAGCAAACCATTCAGGGTGTGTACCCACGTAAATAATTTTTCACCCGGTCTGCGTTGGCGCGCGTGTATACCCACGGTAAAAATTTGTTACCGGGCCCGCTCGCGTTTATCTGTGGGCACTCTTGGGTCGCGTGCAACAATGAATAGTTCAAAACTGAAACCGTGATTACGAATAATTCATTGTTGTTGCCAGTTCGCAACTAGCCGAACCTGAATGTCTATTGATTCCCAGAGTCATTTAAATGTAGAGTTAGTCGCCAGGTAAATTTAAATTAGCGTTTAATATATTGAGAATTTTCGTTTATGCACTTGTTACAGCTTAAACTTTAGATTTAGGCTTATTAAGATAATTGCCATTATACAAACCAATTTCATAACCAGCCATAATGCTTGCATAGACTAGAACTTGCTTAATGCTTCAAACTATCAATTATGAGAGGTCCTTCAATCTAAACCAGATCAATAATACAGTGTTACCAAGACTTATCTGACGTTTTATAAGCCATTCGGGAAACAGGCGACGATACTAAATCAGTATTTATTTGAATATCATTGACAGTCTAAATAGCGGTTTTGTCAACATAGATTGGATAAAATTTAAATCCTTTTGGCTTGTGTGTTATTCTCTGTCTGTGTGATTATGGCTTGCCGACCAATTCGATTATAGTCCTAGAGCTGTTACATCAGTCAAGTGCTTTTATAGGTGTCGTCTGCGTGCAGTGTCTACATAGATTATCAAGATTTTGTAGCTGCTACCAAGGGCAGCACGTAAAAGTACACATCCTGCCGCTCGACATACTTGAACTATCGAAAGAAATATATTTTGTTTTTGGTAATGTGTAGTTCAAATGAATTATCTACAATTATTCACTTCGAGTGCTACCATAATTTATTAACAAAATTTCAATATCAAACAATGTGCAGCAGAGCAGTCTGCTTCTGGTTTGTCGACGCGTAATACCACGAAACCGCATGCAATTTTTCACGGCAAGCGTTTAACGTTTCTAAGAGCGACACAATAATAAACATACCGTAGTGACCCAAAGATGAGGGTGGGTGGCTGATGTTGATTTTGCCTCGCCAGACTGTACCCCTTGCTATTCAGTTGCGGACTGTTGTTCAATTTATATGCAGGCAAACTCCAGCTATTTGAACCACATCTTTTTAACTTATTACCAGGGGTGTTGATATGAAGAACCTAAGGTGCGCGGGCGTATGTCCAATGTTTTGGGTCTGTTCGGTTATCTCTCCAGACAGCGTTTGCACAAATGGTTGGCTTTTTAAAGTTTTGGCATATTTGAGCTTCTCATAACATCTCATTGTCATTATTCCGCGCCCAAATTTGAATTTGTGAAAAATTTTATTTTTTAAAGTCTCAAGGTCCCCCCTTGGCACCCAAAAATTTTTGTGTTTTATCGGTTATCCCCCGGCCGGTGTTTGCCCAAAATTGTTGGATTTCTAAAATTTTTGCATATTTGAGCTTCTCACGACTTCCCCTGATCATCTCATGCCGAATTCGAAGTTTTGAAAATTACGATTTTTAATGTCCCAATGTCCTCCTTCGGGACCCAAAAACTTTTGTCAAAAAAATAGACAAATTATATACCATTCGATGCAGTTTGCGGAGCAGACGCGAATGTTTTTAAATTTAGTTATTGTCAAATAACTGATAAGCGCGTTGCTAACGGCTCGGGACGGCGCCAAATAAAATTTTTCACCATAACTCGTTAGCCAATCGTCTGATTGCGGAAAATTTAACGCCATTCAACTCAGCACTGCAAGCTGCGTCGAATGGTGCACAATTTGCCTAACTTTTTAAGAAAATTATTTTTGGGTCCCAAGGGGACCTTGGTTCTTAATACACTAGAAAAATCAAATTTTTCAAAAAATTCCAATTTGGTCTCCAATGACCAGGGAAGGCTGTGAGAAGCTTAAATATTTAACATATTTCAAAATTAAATCATCTTTGGGTAAACGCCGGTTAGGGGGATAACCAGAAAGACCAAGCAGTTAGCCTACTTTTTTCACAGGGGTAAGTTTGAAAACCAAATGACTACACGCTGAAAATGTCAGCGTAGAGGCTGCTTAGTTTTGCGCGAAGTGCAAATTTTTTAACATTTTTTCACAAAAATGATCGAAACTACAAATTACAAATTAGGTAGAAAACATTTTGTCGGCTTGGACCAAAGGGAGGGCGGTCCCCATGGCCCTCCCTTATCAACTCCCTTGCTTAGTACAGCTATTTTAGGTTTACTATGAGTACATATATATGTGACCTGTACTGAGGTCTCAGTGGAAATAGAAAATATTCATATGAGAAAGGGTTAATACCGCTGAACTCAACGTGGCGATATATCTATAAAATATGACACTTTTCATTAAATTGCACAGGGCGTCTATTTTTGTATCTCCGCGGTGCACCTGGATCAACTAGTGTGCCTTCTTCAACTACGAAGAACTTTCCTATAAGGGTGGTGCGGACTTGAATTAATACCACCCGAGCAAATTAAGTCACGTTTCTCAGAAAATTTACCACTGATTTCTGGAAATGGAGTCCATAAGATAGAAGAAAGCAGAGTAGCCTCGACGGCTGAAATACGCCTTGACCGTTTGGTCCCCTTAAATCACCAAGGGGGAGCGAATGGGATTTTGTGATTTCAAAAAATTCATTGCAAGCAATTCCTGTGGCTTAGTATTAGGCTTTAGGTTTAGGACTACGCCATCCTTTGGCTCAAGATTAGGTCTAGAAATTGGCAAGGCTCCATCTTAGGTTGAGGATTATGCAAGCTTCCGTCTTAGGCTTAGGTGAGAATTAGGCGTTTAGGCGTAGGGTCTGGTGTAAAGCTTAGATATATAAACTATAGAGTTGCCTTAGCCTTATGCTTAGGCATCGACTTAGTACTCCGGTTTAGCCTTAGGCTTAAACTTAGGTTTAGGCTTATGCTTAAGGCGTGGACTTAGGCTTAGGCTGAGGCTTAAGAGATAGGTTTTAGTAAAACATAGACGAAATCTTAAATGACCCTCAGGCTAAAATCTTAGGCTTATGCTTAGGCTCAGACTTAGGCATAGGCTTGGGCTTTGGCTTAATAGGGTTTTTGAGCATTCTTAGCCTGGTTAAGCATATATTAGACAATAAATGGAATATGCTTAGGCTTTTAAAAAAGTGTTTGGTTTAAACCTAGATTAGATCTTAAACGACCCGTCGGCTAAATCTTAGGCTTTACACTTCGGGCTTAGGCTTAGGCTTGGGCTTAGGTTTAGGCTTAGGCTCAGGTTTCAGGAGCATCCCACCTTCGATCATATCTCGAAATTTCAATCCCATTACGCTTCGTTTAGGCTTGGGCTTAGGTTTCGGTTTAGGCTTTAGGAGCAGGCTCTGGTTTAAGCATAGATTAGATCTTAAATGACGCTTGGATTAAAACATAGGCTTAGACTTAGGCTTAGGCGCTGGGCTTAGGTTTATGCCTAGGTTCTGGGAAGCATCCCACCTTCGACCATATTCCGAAATATCAAAATCCCACCTTCGATCATACCCCGAAATTGCAAAATCCCAAAATTACACCTTCGACTGTATCCTGAAATCCCAAACTCCCACCTTCCACCCTTTTCCGAAATCCCAAAATCCCACATTCGTCCATATCCCGAAATTCTAAAATCAAAATCCCACCTTCGGCACCTTAGGTTCTATATCAACATCCCTGGAAAAGTAAAAAAATCTCTAGCTGGTTTGCCTGAATATAAATTAACAACATTCCCATTAGAGGGGACAGTCTGGCGAGGCAAAATCAACATCAGCACCCACCCTCATCTTTGGGTCACTACGGTATGTTTATCATTGTGTTGCTTTAAAAGTACGCTTCCGTGAAAAATTGCATGCGGTTTCGTGGTATTACGCCGACAAACAGAAGAGACTGCTTGCATTGTTGATATAGTTTGTAAAATTATGGAGACTCAAGTGAATAATTGAGATAATTCATTTGACTACATACCAAACAAAATATTCTTTGATAGTTCAAGTATCGAGCGCAGGATGTGTACTTTTACGTGCTGCCCTTGGTAGCAGCTACAAAATCTTGATACATGAGCACTGCACGCAGACACACCTAAAAAGCACTGACTAGTACAGCTCTAGGCTAAATGAATTGGTCGGCAAGCCATAATCACACAACAGAATAAACAAACCAAAAGGTTTAATTTTATCCAATCTATGTTCAAACCGCTATACGTCAATGATTTCAAATAAATATGATTTAGTATCGTCCCTTTCCGAATGGCTTATAACCAGATAATCTTGGTACATGTATTATTGATCTGGTTTAGATTAGCTCTCATAATTGATAGTTTGAAGATAAAAGTTTAGTGATCAAATTATGCTGGTTATGATTGGTTTAAATGCAATTATCTTAATAAGCCTAAATCTAAATTTAAGCTACAGTGCATACGAAAATTCTCAATATATTAACGTAATTTAAAATTAACCTGGCGACTAACTCTAAATTTCAAAACTTGGAATCAATAACATTGTTCGGCTAGTTGCGAACTGAACAACAATGAATTATTCGTATCACGGTTTCAGTTTTGAACTATTCATTGTTGCACGCGACCCAAGAGTGCCCAAGATAAACGCGAGCGGGGTAATTTTTACCGTGGGTATACACGCGGAATCAGACCGGGTAAAATTATTACGTGGGTAACACCTAATGGTTTCTTTACACAGGCATCTATTATACCCAAGGTCTCCTTACTCCGGCAAAAAATCAAATCCCGTCTGCTTTTAGGTTTAGTACTGTGTAACTTTTATAGTGGAATATTGCCATATAAACATGCGTTTACATTGTTCCGGAATTCCCAGGAATACTCCGCCGGGATAATCTAAAATTCAAACGCCTTCCGAAATTCTTCTAAGCCCCATAGAAACGAATGTATGGGTGCAGCCACTCCTTTACGTTCAGCTGATCACCGCCTCAAGTAGCTTTTTAGATATTTTTGAACTTTTACTTGGATTATTAAAAACAGAGTTAACGTCTAACTTTTGACAACACTGCACACAATTTTGTAAAATCCATAATATGGACTTAATTTTAGCTGCGTATGCATGTTCTCGGTGTTAACTTTCAGTTCCGGCAATTTTTTTTGATTTGTGGCTGGGTATTTTTCGCATGCAGTTAGACCCATGCAAGTTTGTTGTACTTTTGTAAAAGTTTATAAACCAAGGCCAAATTGATAGCGCACTGAAAAATTACACAAGTTTCAACAAAAGAAAAAAAATTAGGATGGGCAAAGGGACGAGGTGTTGGGGTAGAGCAATTAAAAAATACAATTTCCGCCTGTAAAGCGAGGGCTGGGTAAAGAAATCTGTACGCTGACTTTCACTCAAGGTGTGTAACGTAGTTTTAGTTTGGTTTTTGTCTTCTTACTTACCAGCCAAGGCTTGGTTTCATTCCTTGCATGTAGTTATTCGCTCGAAACGCTTACGCGATACGGTAACTGAAATTTATTCCATAAAACTACAGCCATCGAGAATTACCATAATCCTTGTTTATAGTCTTTGCATAAATTGGATTTTCTGTTATATCTGGATGTATATGCTCGATGTTCATTTTCGCATGCTTAACACTCTCTTTGAACCTTAAATAACATTTCCGCAAAAACGATGGGATTTAAATAAAAGCATAACAAAATGCATTTCCGTCTGTGGTCGGGTTCAAGAATTTCTGGGTTAGGAAGATTTGCTGGAGATGGGCGGGTTTTAGTATTCCAAGTTATGCTTTGAAGTCATGAAAGATTTTTTGGGTGAGTAAAAGTAATTTGAAACATGTGCATTCGTTCTCTCTCACACACACACACACACACACACACACACACACACACACACACACACACACACACACACACACACACACACACACACACACACACACACACACACACACACACACACACACACACACACACACACACACACACACACACACACACACACACACACACACACACACACACACACACACACACACACACACACACACACACACACACACACACACACACACACACACACACACACAAAAAAAAAAAAAAAAAAATATATATATATATATATATATATATATATATATATATATATATATAAACGAATGCACATGTTTCAAATTACTTTTTACTCACCCAAAAAATCTTTCGATAACTTCAAAGCTTAACTTGGAATAAGTGAATTCCCGGCCATCTCGAATCTTTCACCCAGAACTTGAACTACGCAAGATGGAAATGCGTTTTGTTATGCTTTCCCAAATTTCATTGTTTTTGGAAAGTGTTATTTAAGGTTCAAAGAGAGTGTTAAGCATGCGAAAATGAACAAGGTTATACGTCCAGATATAACAGAAAATCCAATTTATGCAAGAATTATAGGAGGATTATGGTAATTCTGGATGGCTGTAGTTTTATAATAAATTTCAGTTACCGTATCGCGTAAGCGTTTCGAGCGAATAACTCAGTGCGAGGAATGAAACCGAGCCTTGGCTAGTAAGTAAACAAAACTCAAAGGTAAAATTAGGTTAGACACGCTTGAGGTGAAAGTCGGGGGTACAGATTTCTTACTAGCCCTCGCTTTACAGGCGGAATTTGTATTTTTTTATTTTGTCTACCCAACATCTTCTTTTGCCCATCCCATATTTTCGGTTTTGTTGAAACTGGTGCAATTTTTTATGTGCTTTTAATTGGCCTTGGTTTATAAAATTTTTACAAAAGTACAACAAACTTGCATGGGTCTATTTGGATGCGAAAAATACCCAGCCACAAATCAAAAAATTTTGGCAACCGGAGGTAAGAGTGTGATATGCATACGCAGCTAAAAGTTAGTCCTATTATGGATTTTACTAAATTGTGTGATGTTGTCAAAAGTTAGACGTTAAGTCTGTTTCTAATAATGGTTTCAGTAAAAGTTCAAAAATATCTAAAAAGGTATTTTGAGGCGGTTATCAGTAAAGGTAAAAGGAGTCGGTGCACCCATACATTCGTTTTTGGGGGCTTAGAAGGTTTTCGGAGGCGTTTGAATTTTAGATTTGTCCCCTGGTGGATTCTTCTAGGATTCCGGAACAAGGTAATGAGGCATGTCTTTTCTCTATATTTCTCGTCTTAATATAGGGATACATGGTGAAATTTCAAGCTTATACTGTATTTGATCTTTTTGCCGGTTAGAGGGAGACCTTTAGCGTGATATATACGTGTGTTAGAGCAAACCATTCAGGGTGTGTACCCACATGTAATCCTTTCATCGGTTTCGTTGGCGCGCGTGTATACCCAGCGGTAAAATTTGTTACTGGGCCCGCTCGCGTTTGTCTGGTATCTCTTGGTCGCGTGCAACAATGAATGAGTTCAAAACTGAAACCGTGATTACGAATAATTCATTGTTGTTGCCGGTTATTCTACGGGGCCGAACCTGAATGTCTTTATTTATTTTGATAGTCGTTTTGATGTTAGTCGTGAGGTTATTTTTTATATTAGTGTTTATTATATTGAGATTTTTTAGTTTATGCATGCCTTAAGTTATATTTTAGATTTAGGTTATTAAGATATTTGATTATAAAAAATTTTCATAACAGATATTGTTGATAGATTAAATTTACGCTTATATATCATTCATATTCTTATTTATGATATCATTATTAAGTGTTAGATGATTATCTGATGTTTATGATTTGTAAGAGGTGAGTATATTTATATTTGAGATCATCTCAAGTCATTATTGTGTTTGTTAAGAAGATTGAGAGATTTAGATTGTGGGGTTATTATTTTTGTTCGTATTACTGCGAGATTTTGATTAGTCTTAGAGTGTCTAATCAGTCATGTGGTTTTATAGGTGTCTGCGTGGAGGGTTGGGTAATAGATTATCATGATTTCGAGTGCTAAAGGGGGAGAGTAAAGGTTCTGCCGCTCGAGATTTGAATATTGAAGATATAGTTTGAATTTTTTGTTAAAATGATTTATTAATTTATTCATTTGAGTGTAATAATTTATTAAAAAATTTAATATAAAATTGTGAGAGAGAGTCTGTGGGGTTTGTTGACGGTAATAATGAAATGATGATTTTTTCAGGGGAAATGTTTAATGTTTCTAAGAGGAAGAAGAGAGATAGGGATGTTGTTATGTACTTTGCGTTAGTTGGCGGGATGTTGTTTATTTTATAGTGTAGTTAGATTGAAACACATCTCTTCACAAGGGGGTGTTGATATGAAAAAGGTAAGGTGGGGGGGGGTATGTCAGTTTTGGGTGTGTTCGCTCAGAGAGATCGAATATGGTCTGTTTCGTAAGTTTTGGGATTTGTTTTCGATATATTTTTCATTGTTCGTCATTATTCCGCGCAAATTTGAATTTGTGAAAATTGTTTTGTTTCAAAGGTCCCCCTCGGGATTTTCTGAAAAATTTTTGTGTTTTATCGGTTATCCCCGGCGGTGTTTTGTATGTCTGGATTTTAGATTTTTAGATTGATAGTTTCGAATGCACTTCTGATCATCTCATGGAATTAAAGTTTTGAAAAATCACATGTTCTCATGTTCGAATGTCTCTTCGGGACAAAAATTTTGTCAAAAAATATAAAATTATATAATTAATGTATTTGGGAGAGAGGAAAAGTTTTTAAATTTAGTTATTGTCAAATAATGATAAGGGGGTTGGTAAGGGGTGGAATGGCGGAAATAAAATTTTTCACATAATGTTAGCAATCGTTTATTGGGAAGTCGAACGCATTAATAGATGAAGTGGTCGAATGGTGCAGATTTGTTAACTCTTTAAGTATCATCTTCGGGTTGAGGGACTTGGTTCTTATAAGAAAGAAAAAAATTAATTTTTAAAATTTAATTTGTTAGAAACGCCTAGGCGTAAGCTTAAATGAAATATTTCAAAATTAAATATTTTGGGTAAAGGGGGTTAGGGAGTCAGAAAGAGAAGAGTTAGTATTTTTATAGGGGAGAAGTTTGAAAAGAGATGAGTAAGGTGAAAATGTCAGGGTAGAGGGTGGTTAGTTTTGGGGAAGTGGAATTTTTTAGATTTTTATAAAAATGATAAAAATTAAAATTAGGTAGAAAAATTTTGATTTTAGAATTTCGGGATATGGACGAATGTAAGGGGGATTTTTCGGATTTTTGTAAAGGGTGGAAGGGTGGGAGTTTGGGATTTCAGGATACAGTCGAAGGTGTAATTTTGGGATTTTGCAATTTCGGGTAGTATGATCGAAGGTGGGATTTTGATATTTCGGATCATGGTCTAAGGTGGGATGCTTCCCAGAACCTAGGCATAAACCTAAGCCCAGCGCCTAAGCCTAAGTCTAAGCCTATGTTTTAATCCAAGCGTCATTTAAGATCTAATATGCTTAAACCAGAGCCTGCTCCTAAAGCCTAAACCGAAACCTAAGCCCAAGCCTAAACGAAGCGTAATGGGATTGAAATTTCGAGATATGATCGAAGGTGGGATGCTCCTGAAACCTGAGCCTAAGCCTAAACCTAAGCCCAAGCCTAAGCCTAAGCCCGAAGTGTAAAGCCTAAGATTTAGCCGACGGGTCGTTTAAGATCTAATCTAGGTTTAAACCAAACACTTTTTTAAAAGCCTAAGCATATTCCATTTATTGTCTAATATATGCTTAACCAGGCTAAGAATGCTCAAAAACCCTATTAAGCCAAAGCCCAAGCCTATGCCTAAGTCTGAGCCTAAGCATAAGCCTAAGATTTTAGCCTGAGGGTCATTTAAGATTTCGTCTATGTTTTACTAAAACCTATCTCTTAAGCCTCAGCCTAAGCCTAAGTCCACGCCTTAAGCATAAGCCTAAACCTAAGTTTAAGCCTAAGGCTAAACCGGAGTACTAAGTCGATGCCTAAGCATAAGGCTAAGGCAACTCTATAGTTTATATATCTAAGCTTTACACCAGACCCTACGCCTAAACGCCTAATTCTCACCTAAGCCTAAGACGGAAGCTTGCATAATCCTCAACCTAAGATGGAGCCTTGCCAATTTCTAGACCTAATCTTGAGCCAAAGGATGGCGTAGTCCTAAACCTAAAGCCTAATACTAAGCCACAGGAATTGCTTGCAATGAATTTTTTGAAATCACAAAATCCCATTCGCTCCCCCCTTGGTGATTTAAGGGGACCAAACGGTCAAGGCGTATTTCAGCCGTCGAGGCTACTCTGCTTTCTTCTATCTTATGGACTCCATTTCCAGAAATCAGTGGTAAATTTTCTGAGAAACGTGACTTAATTTGCTCGGGTGGTATTAATTCAAGTCCGCACCACCCTTATAGGAAAGTTCTTCGTAGTTGAAGAAGGCACACTAGTTGATCCAGGTGCACCGCGGAGATACAAAAATAGACCCCCTGTGCAATTTAATGAAAAGTGTCATATTTTATAGATATATCGCCACGTTGAGTTCAGCGGTATTAACCCTTTCTCATATGAATATTTTCTATTTCCACTGAGACCTCAGTACAGGTCACATATATATGTACTCATAGTAAACCTAAAATAGCTGTACTAAGCAAGGGAGTTGATAAGGGAGGGCCATGGGGACCGCCCTCCCTTTGGTCCAAGCCGACAAAATGTTTTCTACCTAATTTGTAATTTGTAGTTTCGATCATTTTTGTGAAAAAATGTTAAAAAATTTGCACTTCGCGCAAAACTAAGCAGCCTCTACGCTGACATTTTCAGCGTGTAGTCATTTGGTTTTCAAACTTACCCCTGTGAAAAAAGTAGGCTAACTGCTTGGTCTTTCTGGTTATCCCCCTAACCGGCGTTTACCCAAAGATGATTTAATTTTGAAATATGTTAAATATTTAAGCTTCTCACAGCCTTCCCTGGTCATTGGAGACCAAATTGGAATTTTTTGAAAAATTTGATTTTTCTAGTGTATTAAGAACCAAGGTCCCCTTGGGACCCAAAAAATAATTTTCTTAAAAAGTTAGGCAAATTGTGCACCATTCGACGCAGCTTGCAGTGCTGAGTTGAATGGCGTTAAATTTTCCGCAATCAGACGATTGGCTAACGAGTTATGGTGAAAAATTTTATTTGGCGCCGTCCCGAGCCGTTAGCAACGCGCTTATCAGTTATTTGACAATAACTAAATTTAAAAACATTCGCGTCTGCTCCGCAAACTGCATCGAATGGTATATAATTTGTCTATTTTTTTGACAAAAGTTTTTGGGTCCCGAAGGAGGACATTGGGACATTAAAAATCGTAATTTTCAAAACTTCGAATTCGGCATGAGATGATCAGGGGAAGTCGTGAGAAGCTCAAATATGCAAAAATTTTAGAAATCCAACAATTTTGGGCAAACACCGGCCGGGGGATAACCGATAAAACACAAAAATTTTTGGGTGCCAAGGGGGGACCTTGAGACTTTAAAAAATAAAATTTTTCACAAATTCAAATTTGGGCGCGGAATAATGACAATGAGATGTTATGAGAAGCTCAAATATGCCAAAACTTTAAAAAGCCAACCATTTGTGCAAACGCTGTCTGGAGAGATAACCGAACAGACCCAAAAACATTGGACATACGCCCGCGCACCTTAGGTTCTTCATATCAACACCCCTGGTAATAAGTTAAAAAGATGTGGTTCAAATAGCTGGAGTTTGCCTGCATATAAATTGAACAACAGTCCGCAACTGAATAGCAAGGGGTACAGTCTGGCGAGGCAAAATCAACATCAGCCACCCACCCTCATCTTTGGGTCACTACGGTATGTTTATTATTGTGTCGCTCTTAGAAACGTTAAACGCTTGCCGTGAAAAATTGCATGCGGTTTCGTGGTATTACGCGTCGACAAACCAGAAGCAGACTGCTCTGCTGCACATTGTTTGATATTGAAATTTTGTTAATAAATTATGGTAGCACTCGAAGTGAATAATTGTAGATAATTCATTTGAACTACACATTACCAAAAACAAAATATATTTCTTTCGATAGTTCAAGTATGTCGAGCGGCAGGATGTGTACTTTTACGTGCTGCCCTTGGTAGCAGCTACAAAATCTTGATAATCTATGTAGACACTGCACGCAGACGACACCTATAAAAGCACTTGACTGATGTAACAGCTCTAGGACTATAATCGAATTGGTCGGCAAACCATAATCACACAGACAGAGAATAACACACAAGCCAAAAGGATTTAAATTTTATCCAATCTATGTTGACAAAACCGCTATTTAGACTGTCAATGATATTCAAATAAATACTGATTTAGTATCGTCGCCTGTTTCCCGAATGGCTTATAAAACGTCAGATAAGTCTTGGTAACACTGTATTATTGATCTGGTTTAGATTGAAGGACCTCTCATAATTGATAGTTTGAAGCATTAAGCAAGTTCTAGTCTATGCAAGCATTATGGCTGGTTATGAAATTGGTTTGTATAATGGCAATTATCTTAATAAGCCTAAATCTAAAGTTTAAGCTGTAACAAGTGCATAAACGAAAATTCTCAATATATTAAACGCTAATTTAAAATTAACCTGGCGACTAACTCTAAATTTCAAACGACTCTGGGAATCAATAGACATTCAGGTTCGGCTAGTTGCGAACTGGCAACAACAATGAATTATTCGTAATCACGGTTTCAGTTTTGAACTATTCATTGTTGCACGCGACCCAAGAGTGCCCACAGATAAACGCGAGCGGGCCCGGTAACAAATTTTTACCGTGGGTATACACGCGGGCCAACGCAGACCGGGTGAAAAATTATTTACGTGGGTACACACCCTGAATGGTTTGCTTTACCACAGGTATCTATTATCACCCAAGGTCTGCCTATGACTCCGGCAAAAAATCAAATCCCGTCTGCGTTTGAGGTTTAGTACTGTGTAACTTTTATAGTGGAATATTGCCATATAAACATGCGTTTACATTGTTCCGGAATTCCCAGGAATACTCCGCCGGGATAATCTAAAATTCAAACGCCTCCGAAATTCTTCTAAGCCCCAGAAAACGAATGTATGGGTGCACCACTCCTTTACGTTCAGCTGATCACCGCCTCAAGTAGCTTTTTAGATATTTTTGAACTTTTACTTGGATTATTAGAAACAGACTTAACGTCTAACTTTTGACAACACTGCACACAATTTTGTAAAATCCATAATATGGACTTAATTTTAGCTGCGTATGCATGTCTCGGTGTTAACTTCAGTTCCGGCAAAATTTTTTGATTTGTGGCTGGGTATTTTTCGCATGCAGTTAGACCCATGCAAGTTTGTTGTACTTTTGTAAAAGTTTATAAACCAAGGCCAATTGATAGCGCACTGAAAAATTACACAAGTTTCAACAAAAGAAAAAATTAGGATGGGCAAAGGACGATGTTGGGTAGAGCAATTAAAAAATACAATTTCCGCCTGTAAAGCGAGGGCTGGGTAAAGAAATCTGTACCGACTTTCACCTCAAGCGTGTGTAACGTAGTTTTACGTTTGAGTTTTGTTTACTTACCAGCCAAGGCTTGGTTTCATTCCTTGCATGAGTTATTCGCTCGAAACGCTTACGCGATACGGTAACTGAAATTTATTATAAAACTACAGCCATCGAGAATTACCATAATCCTAGTTTATAGTCTTTGCATAAATTGGATTTTCTGTTATATCTGGATGTATATGCTTGTTCATTTTCGCATGCTTAACACTCTCTTTGAACCTTAAATAACATTTCCGCAAAAACGATGGAATTTAAATAAAAGCATAACAAAATGCATTTCCGTCTGTGATCGGTTCAAGAATTTCTGGGTGGAAGATTCGAGATGGGCGGGTTTTCACTTATTCCAAGTTAGCTTTGAAGTCATGAAAGATTTTTTGGGTGAGTAAAAGTAATTTGAAACATGTGCATTCGTTTTATATTATATATTTATATATATTTATTTATATATATATATATATATATATATATATATATATATATATATATATATATATATATATATATATATATATATATATATATATATATATATATATATATATATATATATATAGTAAAATGAAACAAGTCTAGTGATAAGCCACATTAGTACATATTGAAGAAAACTTCACAAGCGAAGCGAGGGACAAGCCAGGCGGATCTTAGTTTGAGGGAATTATGTTTAAAGTCTTTTAGAGTCGGAATGGAAGTCAAACAATGATGAAACACAAGCGAGCGAAACGAGTCAGAAACCATACGCAGCCTTTGTATTATAGACAAAAATTTTAGATTTGCAAGACCTAGTAAGGAGAGATTACATCTCAATGGCACGCATTGCTTGAATTATGTTCAAATCTTGTGAACATAAACTTAACAAAATTAATTTGCAATTATTCTTACCAAACATTTTACACACATAGAACTGTAAGAAAATCCTCGCAAGCAAAGCGAGCGCAAATGTAGGCACAAATTTTAGCATCAAATGCATTTAATAGTTAGCAATTTTACTTATTGATAACGATTGTTATAACCGCATTACCTCCAATGTATTAGCAAAAAACCTAATTTACTTAATTTTGCAATACCTGTTTGGTTTAATATACTACACTTTTTGCCGCTTGTCTTCGCTGCAGCCGTGATACAGCTTATAAAAAAGGAAGCAGAAGTAATTTGTATTGTCCATGTACTCACGATGTTTTTGCTGTTGAATGCTACTTCTTTGATCTTAAAATTTAAGATGTATATATCGTATGCGTTACATGTGAACCATATGACCTACTTACTAACTATAAGCCAAAATCTTAGGCTACACATTAAACCTTAACCCAAACATATAATATAATCCTAGATCTTGGCTAAGTTTAAAGTCAAAGTTTCTCTGTCTCTAGAACCATAGTCTCGCTATCTCCCAGTTGACCGGCCCTCATGGGTCATATTATATAGCATTAACTTTGCTGCTTATTCTTGATCCAACATTCCAAGCTGTGTAACGCGTCAGCTATGAACTGAGCTTCTGATTAAATTGATGTAAAAATGAAACTGCAAATCCTATTTGCATTTTTTTGGAACAACACAAACCAACGAATTTTGTAGTCAGCTAGCTAAAAGATGCAATTTTTTACACATTTTACATTTTTGTAGTGTGCACTCTAGAGCCGGATTAAAGGGTGGGTCAAGTATGCCCGAGCCCCTGGACTCGCATAAAAGGGAGGCTTCACACCAACCGAAAATCGACGGTATGTTTCAATGAATAACAAGACATCAAAAAATTTTACGCGGACCACGAAGTTATAGGTGGCTGACTATTGTTAATATTCTAACGCCGGCCCTGTCCGTACGGGATATTTGTGAGTGCCGATTGTGTTCTTCGGTCGGGCTGTATACAAGGGTGTACAAAATGCTTTTGCAAACGTTGAGAAAGTTCTTCTGATTTATTTTATTTTATGGTTTTGTAAGGTTGAGACCGGGCAGCTAGGTCTATGCCATCCATGCGTGGCGACGCTAAACTTATGGTAGCGCAATGAAAAGTAGCGCCGTCAGATTAGGTGTATTTAGGACAGCAACCTCGTTCTTAGACCTAGAATGCCCTTGCATTTGCAATCCTTATTCGTGTTCACTGGACTATGTTATACTGATTTTTTTAAATATACAGGCAACATCTAACCGATTGCAAACCGGCCAGCCGGATCACGTTTGGACTACACTGCCACAAGTTTCGGGGCTAGGAAACTCGTATCCTGGGGCATTCTGACAACCGAGGGAGGCTGACTCCTCACACCAGTTTGGCAACGAAGGTTCGGATACAGATTCATCAAAACTTTGCGGTTCAGTTTAAGATCCGGTTTTGGTTGTGAAAAAGCCGAAACCAAAATCCGAATTCAACAATGTTTATCAATATGTTTTTCGTATTCAAGCAATGAAATTTTAAGTAACTTGTTGCATAAATCAATATTTTCTATTTCAGGTCACAAATTTCATGAACCAGGCTGGGCATGAAACATACAAACGTTTAAAGTTATGAAGCTGACATTGCGTTGACAATAATTATAGAACATTTGAAATTTACAACATGCAAGATTCGCAGTCGGATTCGGCAAATTAGCAATGGATTCGGATCCGGATTCGGATTTGGTCAAATCGTGGATTCTGTGACATCCTCCAGCCGATAACAGGTCGATTCGAAAAGAAGACTGTGTTGAAAGAAAGTTTTGCGAAATAGGGTGGCCAAAAAAGTAAAAAAAAAAAGAAAAAAACCGGACCCGTACCGTCCATTCTGGGACTTCAGAAATTGTTTGACTCCGGTGGAATCATAAGTGACTTCTCTATGTGCAAATCAAGAAAAGTTCCTGGGTCTAAGCCAGAAATAATGTTTCGTTCTTCTGCGACAATTTATTTTATTAATATATGTCCCTTTAAGCTCTGATGTATAAAATAATTATGGTTAACACTGTCTGCTAGTCATCAACCTCTTTGCATTTGTTGAAGTACGACATGTTTTTTAACTTTCAATTTTTTTCCGTTTTCTTCCGGAAAACGAAAATACCGGCTTTTAGGTCGATTCAAGTTGTCTCAAAAAACAAAACCGTGCAAACTGCGCACTCGGCGAAGTGGTAAGCTGGCTACAAGTGTGGTACCATTCTAACTTCTGTAGTTGTTGCACATTGAAAGTGCTATGAACTTTGTGATCTAAAGTATTAACACGCAATTCAATCAAATGTGTTTTGGCAAAATTATATAAGGAGGCAACATGCCAATGCGGTTGACAAACGGTGGAAAACACTAACGTCTCAATTGACAAAATCATACAGCACAGAAATATAACTGTAACAAAGTAATACTGTTGCAATTCAGATTTGGACGATGACTTACATTTAAGGTTATACGATTGCGACAAATTAAGCAATTTCTGGTGGTATATTCGCTTCTTTCTTTTACGTTTTCCACTGCGAGTCACCAGTTAATATGTGGAACAACAGTGATTTTTCTTTTGAGGGTTTTACACTGCCTGAAGTAATATTTCGTACAATATTTGGTGTTATTTTAGTACAAATCAATTGTATATTTATATTATTAGCAATACTGTTCCAATTTCAGTTGCGCCACACTGAAAACCTCGCTTATAAAACACTTCAAAGTTTTGCATGTTGACATGTCACATTGATGTTTAAACGTTGGCGACGACTGTGGTTCACAAAGCTTATATTGTAACATGTAACTCACCAATTGTACCATCTCTAGTACCACGTATCATGTTACAAGTTTTCAATTTTAAGACTGTGCAAAGTTATTTGTCATTAACCACTATTATAAATATATGCCTTCCCTTAACACTCTTCGAATTCGTATGCTTCGGTTCTCATATTAAAACGTCGCAAATAGAGTGTTTTATTTTCGATTAATGAGTTTTTACATTAATTTGATACGATTAAGTCTCTCACACATTTAATACATTCCGGTGGTTACTATGTCCGGCTGATTTTACTCAGTGTTGCTATTCCTTCAAAAGGGTACTTAATTTAGAACCGTTTAAAAGTGGTATTGTTGTGGCTGTGTACGTGTAATGTCAGCCGTTTAAATGGCTGTTTTATTTCATGTGGTACTTTGAAACTTATATACATAAACGGAATAATTTGTGTAAAAGTGGCGATAAATCGTGGGAAGCCATAATATTTGATTCGGTTCGTTTTAAATTTGGTCGCCTCAAAATCGGATGACGAGTGAAATTCCATACATCGATAGAGTTTGCTTTGGTTTTTAAATAGGTTTTTGTCAATCGGAATTAAAAGAATTATTTATGCATAGCACACTTCATCCATCATTTGCCATACGATGTCACAGTAATATTGCTTTGGAAGCATAAATTTGTGAAGTTAACCTCATTTTATATTGATCAGTGCACTGCAGAGTGCTGCAAATATATATATCTATGTAAAATAATGGGCGGAACGTATATAATTCTGCGATTATAAAAACTGTATGGGCCTGTCGCCTGGAAGTTATGGGACCTGGTGGATTTGGTGACTGGGAAACATTGGGCATAGCCTGAGGCTTTGGTTTAGGACGATTCTAAGGTTTGGGTTTTTGTTTAATAGGTAGATTCACATTGTTTATAAGGGCTAATACTCAGTCTTGTTCTTAGTCAGAATTGAAAGAAGAGGGGCCTGCGGTTGTCGCACAACGCCATGTGTCACGAGATTC
>JASANG010002219.1:0-21507 GCA_030248215.1 Enoplolaimus lenunculus
ACATGGTTGCTAAGCAGAAAATTTGCGCTATATTTGCCGGGATTTGAGAATGTTAAAATTCCTATCATTAATTTAACTGAATCATGTTTTTATGTTTGATGTTGTCTGACTATTTTTTAATATATATTAATTGGTAATAACGTTAAGTGGCACGGTTTGGGATACATCGCGCACTCAGCAAATCAATCGAGGTAAATAATGCAGAACACATTGCCAGTTGTAGCTTTCGGACAACTCGCTTCGCGTTGCTAAGTCAAATCAGCAAAGATATTTTGTAAATAAATGGAAGCTGTTATTGTCAATGAAAAATTTTTTGCCAGTTACAATTTCACGTTTTTGTAAATATCAAGAAGTTTATCATTGAAATGTTTTTAATGTTGCCGATTAATCGGCAGCGCTAATATCGGCACTTTTTGTGAATATCGGCATCGGCACTGCAGAAATTAGCGGATACTTTGTCGATGCTTTTTGCACTTAACGATGATGTGGATTGCTATTAGTTTCACTAGATGGTGTATATAATTGCATTCTGATTAGGAAACTGTGGTGCGTCTTGTGTTTGCACATGTTTGAAAAAATTAATTGAAGTGTAGATGAACTGTTCTCGTAAAATTATAACTGTTAATAGTTGTTAGGGTTTAAGAATTGCGTTTGTAATAATGTAAGAATAGTAATCCTAACTGTTCTTTATGCATCGTGCATTAAAATTTTGAATCTATAACGGCATGGGCAAAATTTGAAAATAATCGCATCGACAAAAAGTTTGGTTAATTGAAGTGTAGATGAACTGTTCTCGTAAAATTATAACTGTTAATAGTTGTTAGGGTTTAAGACTTGCGTTTGTAATAATGTAAGAATAGTAATCCTAACTGTTCTTTATGCATCGCGTATTAAAATTTGGAATCTATAACGGCATGGGTAAAATTTGAAAATAATAATCGCATCGACAAAAAGTTTGGTTAATTGAAGTGTAGATGAACTGTTCTCGTAAAATTATAACTGTTAATAGTTGTTAGGGTTTAAGACTTGCGTTTCTAATAATGTAAGAATAGTAATCCTAACTTGCATTAAAATTTGGAATCTATAACGGAAAATTTAAAAATAATATTAAAAAATTAATTAAAAGAAATTCAAAAAAAAAAAAATAACTGTTCTTTATGCATCGTGCATTAAAATTTGGAATCTATAACGGCATGGGCAAAATTTGAAAATATAATCGCATCGAAAAAAGTTGTAATTAAGTAGATAATTTCGTAAAATTATAACTGTTAATGGCTTTTATGGTTTAAGACTTGCGGTTGTAATAATGTAAGAATAGTAATCCTAACTGTTCTTTATGCATCGTGCATTAAAATTTGGAATCTATAACGGCATGGCGAAATAAATTAAATATAAAAAAAAATTTTCGTAAAATTATAACTGTTAATAGTTGTTAGGGTAAGACTGCGTTTAATAATTAAGAATAGTAATCCTACTGTCTTTCATCGTGCATTAAAATTTGGAATCTATAACGGCATGGGCAAAATTTGAAAATTATAATCGCATCGAAAAAAGTTTGGTTAATTGAAGTGTAGATGAACTTTTTCGTAAAATTATAACTGTTAATGGCTGTTATGGTTTAAGACTTGCGGTTGTAATAATGTAAGAATAGTAATCCTAACTGTTCTTTATGCATCGTGTATTAAAATTTGGAATCTATAACGACATGGGCAAAATTTGAAAATAATAATCGCATCGACAAAAAGTTTGGTTTCGATACAACACAATTTTAAAGTTGTCAAACCCCATTCACACATACAAGCTTTTCGACGACGACTCGTAACTGCTGTTTGCACTTGCAAGTATTTGATAGGGATGTGTCGATTAACCAGCATCGGTGAAAATCGGCACTGTGAGTACCGACATCGGCACTGCAAAAAATTTTCGATTCTTTGCCGATTATTCTTCGCACTTATGCATCGTCCACAATATCTCAAAATACGCGGTGGAAATTCACATCGAGCTTAGACGACTGCCCTCAACTGTTACGCACTTAATAAAGCAATGACACTTGCCGTAGCAAAATTATTTCAGCACCGGACAATGCTTTTCGATTTGTAGAGATAGTTTACAATTTCAAAATTTTGTTATATTTTGATATTTAGTAGCTGTTTGACCGCGTTTTCGAATTAAACATTATTGTCAGCTACTATACTTTCAATTCATTTGCCCTTGACGATTGCTGTTTGCAATTTTTGCAACCCGTAGACAGTTGCCCTTTCTCGGTTTAACCAGGTGCTACAGCTGCTGTAGTTCAAAATTTACCCGTAGACGACTGCCTTGTCTCAAAAATATGCTTTCAGCTGTCTGCTGTTTGTACAAGGCCGCTACCGCACGCAATAGTTTTGTCTACGTTTTATATATATATTAAAAAATTTGAAAACGGAATAGGGGCTGTGAAAAAATACATTTTTTAGAAATGAAGGAATGAAATTTTAAAGGGAAGAAAAATGGGAGCGCACATAAGGAACGTAGTTTCTGCGTACCCTCCGTCAAAAAAGGCTGGTTTCTTTTATATACACGTTCCCAATTTGAATTTTTTACCGCTGCGTACAAAACTAGCTTTTGCCTAGGGGCGTTTTTGAAACCGATAGGTTTTTAAAACGTCAACCCTACCCAGGTTTAGTTCTCTCCAGGCAAAAATAGCACTTTGGGATTGACAATTCCCTAGCTTTGCTTGTGGGATTTTTTCGCGCGTTCCACTTCCACCTTTCCCCGTAGATTTGTTGTTGCTGAAAATGTTCTATTTTTAAAAATCAAAATTTTTTGTGCAAAATCAATGCCCAACAAATTCTGTTTGAGATGTCGCACCAGTGTCTATGGTGCAAGTTGGGCCAATGTATAGAACAAAACGGCCACCGTAGCAGTACATTCATTCCTACGCTATGCTGAGCATATCCCTTTTTAGCCGGTTAAAATGAATAGAACAAGGCCGGAACAATAGTAGCATATTCCTAAGCCAGAGCCTAGTCTAGCCTAAGCCTTTTATAGCAAAAAAGTTTTTTTATAAAAAGCTGACAGCCCCCCGAAACCGATCCGACCCTGTTCTATACAAGGGCCCTTGCCTCTAGCCTATGTTCTCTCTGCACAACAGTAGACAGTTGCCCGTCCAATCAGCATACAGCAACTGCAAGTTGTATCCGTAGCGTATTATATAAAACGGCTGCCCTACCATAGCAGGTGTTTTTAAAGCAGCCGATACGCTACTAGTATTTTTTGTTTTTTACACTTTTAAACGGCTAAATCACCAAACAATAGGGGCGAGCGGTTGCGGCAGATATTGCAATTTTTTAAAAGTGAACGGAAATGGTGCGCACCAGGAGTGTTTAAGCCTAAGCCCAGCAAGTCGAACTGAATCATTTTCGTAAAAACGTTATTTTTAAAAAATTCGAGGCGGCGAAATGTCATTCCTGCTTGCACAACAAAGCATAAAACAATTCTTTTTATTTCAAAACAGAAAAACAAACAAAAAACTAGAATAACCGGTTGTGAATACTTTTATATATACTCAAATATACCATACGATTGCACACAAATTGCAAGAAAGAGGACGGGCCGGAGTACGTGTTCCTGGCCGCACAAAAGCGGTCTGTTGTGTTCTGATAAAAAACACTCTACTTTAAAATACTATAGTTTTTTAATACATTCTATACGCGTTTTAAAACAATTAGTTTTTATACATGTATAAGCGTTTTTTAAAGCATGATACCTATACCTAAGCCTAGCTCAGCCTAAAAAAGCAAACAAAACAATCCTTTGTATTGCAGTCCGAAAGAAAAACGGCCGCGTCCTGATCTCGGAACCAGTGTCATCGGTAAACGTTTAAGGGTCGCCCACCTCCAAATACTCCAAATATTTTAAAGGCGTACGCCCCTTGGGGCCCATCTTGAGAAACTGAAAATTTTCTTGAGTGGTGGCATACATTTGTAATATTTAATAAAGTCGGGGGGTCCATGAAATTAAAAAACAATACTCTAGCTATTGCATTGCATTCCTAAGCCTAAGCCTCGGTTTTTGGAGCCCATCAAATCCTCTATTGCATTACAGGCCCACAGAAAAACGGCCATAAAAAACAGGGCCGGAACAGATGTAAAGCATATTCCTAAAAATCTAAATATAAAACCGGAAGAATCAGCCTATATAAGAATATAAGCCTAAGCGTAAAGTCTAAAGCCTAAGCCTAAGCCTAGCCTAGCAAAAAATTTCGTCTACTATAAAATATAAAAAGCAAGCTTTGTCCGGGCGAAAAATGTTCCGGCCTTGTTCGGCCTCCTGTTCTGTACATAGACCAGTCGCCGGTCACAATCTGATCCCGGGACCAGTGCCGGTAGGCGGTATAAACGCCCGCCTAAACCTCGAAATTGGGGGCACCGACCCTTGAGAGCCCATCTTGAGAAACTGAAAATTTTTTTGAGCGGGACATTTTAAAAATACAAAAGCGTTTTTAGCGTATAAACCTCTACCTAAGCCTACCCCCTACCCCCTCCGGCCTGTTTGGACGGTTCGTAAACGCCGCCCTGCCTCCTGGAACGAGTCGTCAAACTTTAAAATATAAAATTGACTGTATATATGAAAAAATATTTTAGAAAAGCAGACACACGCCATTCAGGCTTTTTATATATGAACAATTTTTGCAAAAAAACGTTCGCAGTTTTTAAAAAAAGCAGTATATATAAAAACTACAAACAGTGCTTTCAAGGCTGCACATTCGGCTGTAGGTTTAGACGGTTGCCCTATCGGTTTCAATTTAGCGACAACAACTGCTGTGTTAAATTTATCGACGGCAACCGTCTAAGCTGCTCAATTGTAAGTTTAGTGTGGACAACTGCTGTAAGTTGAATTAAAACAGAGTAGACGGTTGCTCTAAATTCAAATGTAAAGGCTATCACAATATCTGCTATTTCTTTACTAGACTGGTAAACAACTACTATTTTTCGAATCGACAGTAGTTGTCAGGTCAAAGTAGTCGAAAATTAGTAGTAATGAGTTAAAATCTAAAATTTTACAACGTATTCAAAAAATAGTAGCACTGCTTGCCGTCCGTTGAACTGCAGACGGCAACCGTCTACGCTCGATGTGAAATTCCACCGCGTGTTCGCGAGAAATTGTGGACGATGCATTAAAGTTCGTAACAATAACGGAACCAGGTTGTTTTTCTTTGTTTCGTTTAGGCAAAACAAATTTAGTCTCCTCTGCAATAAAAATGATTCATTACTGCAATGCGTGTATATACAAACCTAAAATAAAAGGCAAAATATAGTTCTAGCCGTATACTATGTATTGTTGTTTTATTGCATTTGCTTCAATTATTCTCGACAATTTCAAAATAAATATAAAAATTTCCCAAATTTATTGAGCATGTAGAAAAATTGGTTTCGGTATCGGCAAAAACTTTGGTATCGACATATTCCCAGTATTTAACAGACAGAATTTGCAGCTACAACATGCTTGTCTGCAAAAACTAAACGTGCAAGTTGCGGTCGCAATTTTAGATCTAAAAACGTGCACTTTTGTACGTGTAACTGAGGTTTGGCAAAAAATCCAATGTCATGCAGCTACAAAGTTTCCTTGCATTAACACGATTAGACTTTACGGCAGTTCTTTGACTAATCATTAAGCAAGGATGTATTATTGTTTTCTTGCTGTTTCACTAATTAAGTATTGAGTAGTGGCTATTTCAAAACTACATATTACCCACAGGGAGCCCAGTAAATATATTTAATCGCATTTTCGCTTGATGTTCAATTATGTAAGTTAATGTGTTGCGTACAATTATAGGTGTGCGCATATCCGCATCGCAAAACAACTGCACTACCAAACAGTCATGTCCGGATATAAATGGTGAAGTCGTTTACAAGGATTTGCAGGAAGTAAGGCGTCAGTCAGGAACTAGTCAGGCTTCGACGCTTCTGCCGTATTCAATTACTAGCTGTGTTTCAGTAAATAATTGCGTTCACATCAAGTCAAATACTAGCTGCAACGGTGACGTTGATCATAACAATAGCTATGGCAGGGATTCAAAGGGCCAAAGAGCTAATGACAGAATTACACAAAGATGCGAATGCTGTTCTGAGACTTGTTTTCCTGCATCTGGATTAAGACCGGAAAGTGCAATAAACATTTTCAAAGATGTAAACCGCACACGTGGTTCGTATTATTTCGAAAAGGCAAACGTCTTGCAAAATGGTAACCGCAGTTTGCATTTAGTAAACCTACCCGAATCTTTAAGTTTGTCAGCTTATAATGAGCAGTTAGGTAAAATACCACTCCATGATTCTCATATGGTTTACGCAACTGACAGCTTCAATTGTGTTTCTGATAACGGTTCTACGATTTTACCGTTGCGAGTGAACGCAAGCACTATTGTACAACAGCGGCATACTGAACCGGATTTTTCAGTTGAAAAGTCATGTCAGGTAAACAGTAGCGGGACCCAGTATAATTCTTCATTGCCGGGAATAGAGATGTTGACAGCTGCACGGAGTCTCATTGGTAACAGCAAAGGGGAAGAGCTACTCGAAGTGTACAAAACTAGCTGCACTGACGGGTTTAACGCATCTAACCTGGTGAAGCAGATTTCTGAAGACACAGCAGGAGAGGTAGAAGAACAATTTGCAGGCTGGCATGCAAGTAAATATTCAACAAGTTATGTGGCGAACATGGATAGTTTCAGTCAAAATGGTTCTGATTCCATTGATGCAACTGATGAGACCTGTTTGACTGGTTGCGGTAACAAATCAAGGAATTGTGCAATGGACAACATGGGTTTGCAGAAAACTGACGAATTGCCTGAAGTATCCAAAATATATGCGAGCGCTGTTAAAGAACTTTTGGTACAGCCAAACGCGTTTGTGGACAACAATACACAAACAAGGTACATTAACACGGGTTCAGTCATGGGTGCTTCGATAATACATTCTTCTGAACTTGAGCATTTGCGACATGAAATATTGAATCATCATGTTTTTGAAAACACGCTAGTCGGTTATGCTAGGGATGCTTCGAACAATTGGTGCGTAACAGACATGAGTGATACGAACCAAACCAGCATTGATGGTAATATTTTGCCTTCAAGTATCGAAATCAGTGATTGGCAAGCAACTAGTACTTCAGACATCGACTATGAACTAAATCAAAGGTATGACGTTGGCTCAAATGCAAAATATGGGTTGGCACAAACCATTTTTGAACATGAACCTCGAGCTTGGGACGGTGGGGTATTTGGTGAAGAGGTGGCCCACCTCATGCGGTCGAGAGAATTAAGCCATCAGACGATAAAAAATTTCAATTGGAGCTCAAGCAGTAGTGAGGCTGGCCAGTTTTCGGCCGAACCATTAATGCAGCAGTCCGAAACCATCATGATTGATGTGCCTGGTTACGGTTTCGGCGACCGCGCTTTTTTGTCCGACGTCGATAATGACTGGCTGCCGAAATCGTCTAGCTTTGATGGGAGTGGTGACTTTCTACTTTAATTTTGTACTCTTCATATGATTATATAATCGAATGGTTATTATGGAAAATGTTATGGTTTACCCGGCACTTATGGATGATTTACTTTAATTTTCACCGCCATGTAGAATTTCTGAGCGGCAATCGACGCTTGCATAATGACCGGTTTCCAAAATTTTTCAATGAGACAGATGTGTTTTTCGAGAACGTAAGTAGTCGATGCTTAATTATTTTGACAAAATAATGTTCCTACATAGAAATGTGCTTTGTTTTTCGGTGGTTTTTGGTGCTAATTAATTTGTTTGTTACGATCAAAAATTTTTGATAGAAGTTCATTGTTTTTAATCAAGCTTGCCAGTTGCTTTCCTGATTCTATTTAAACTTTTTACTCTACTTGTGCCATGTTGTACGGGGATAACCGCATCCGCTAAAAATGGATACCATTCCACTATAGAAACAACGGAAATTTCATTAATATTTTTATTGCTCATACTTGTAAATCACTAGATATAAAATCATTAAATTTCTCAGCACAGATAAACGTATGCTGCGACGGAATTCATTCAAAATTTCGAAAACGTTATGTGAGTCCGTTATCTTTATTAAAGCTTTCGAATTACCAGTAAATATATGAGCATGGCTCAATTATATTTTGCGGAAGACTAACACATTAAGTTTCTATTTTTGCCGGAGGTTCCGGCAATTTCGATAGTAAAATTTTGCATAATTTTGCAAAATTTATCTGTTTAGCGCGTTTCGTTTTACTTTTGCCACAATTTTCAGGAAAGAATTTCCGAAATTTCGCTAGCGTAAAAGAAACATCATGTTGCAGATATTGGCTAAAACTAACTAATTAACCATCATTTTTACTACCTAATTTCGCATCACCTCCGGTTCAGCAAGTCTCGTTGACCGGCTCCGGTATTTTTCACCTTTGCACCCTGGTTTCTATACTTCAGAAGCAGCATGTAAGCGACTATCTCGGTGTCCGTTTCTGTTATAGAAATATCGGAACTTCGGTTAGTTCTACGCCCAAAATTAGTAAATCAACTACGTAAATGTTTGGCAATTTTCCATTAAAGATATATGCTGCAATGGTTTGAAATGAACTAAAAATTGCGAAATTCTTGTAAAATCTTAAAAATTTCGGCATTTGCCATCTTTTATTTAAAATTTTAGAAAACCTGTCGAATATTTGCACGCCACGATTTTGTTGGCAGAACAATAAAACGTCTGATGCTGCAATGGTTTGAAATGAAGTAAAAATTGCGAAATCCCTGTAAAATCTTAAGGGGCAGCTTGGGACACGTTTCGTCCCTATTTGACTATTGGGTAACATTTTGTCTGCTAATAGACTTCATATCATATTCAAAAAGTCGTATTTGTCTGCTATCATCATGTGTAGGTCACCTTTCGTCCTTCAATATCATGTAATATTCATCGTATTGTCAGCGAATATCATATGATATATTTTCAAATGTCTGCACACTTGAGGTAACATACCAAAATTGTTCTATTGAATATCATATGATACTCGAATTTGAAATTTGAATTTTTGAATTATGACACTGTTTTTCCAATCGATTTTGTGTCGGAAATGGCTGTGCAGGCGTGTATTTGGTATTTTAAGCACATCTGTGCCTCTGCCGTCCGACTTTCCGTTATTTATTAGTAACCGAAAGTTACACTGTCCCGTTGAATATCATATGATATTCGCTGTAATTTTGCAATATCATATGATATTCGCATAAATGTCCGTTAGTATCATGTGACATACCGACTCTTGCTTAATAAACAGATAGGACACTACATTAAATCACTATATGAAGGCAAACGATTAGAATTTTATGCGAACGGTTCATTTCAATTAATTTATTCAAACACCAACGCAAAAGAGGTAACAGTTTTTCTGACACATGCACTGATATGTGCCCAGAAATGAAACTGATAGCATTCCAACTGACTTATATGCGCAAAAAGTATCGGCAAAGAATCGGCGTTTTTTGCAGCTCCGATGCCGATACTCACGAAAATTGTCTATTATTGCCGATGCCGATTAATCGGCACATCCGTACCAAAAAATTTATTAAAATCGGTTCAGCAGTGCTTGAGATTCTTGTCAAACAGACACCCACCTTTGCACCCCCAAGCACAAAACATAATCGCTTGGCGCTCTGAGCTAAGCTTAATCTCGCTTCCCTCCACCATCGCTTATTTTTTATTCAGTGTTCTCTTGTTTCCGGTGCTTCTTCGTTTGCGATCTCCTCCGCTAATCAGTGTATACAGCAAAGGCAAAGCTATCGCCTGTGATACGACATTTCAACTTGATGTTACAAAGAACATTGTTCGAACGTCTTTAGTTCACAAGGTACAGTTCGATCTAGGACAGAGGGGTGTTTTGTATTGCAATCAGTCGTAGTGGGACTACATTTATTGAGCGAAGCTTGAACACACGTAAGCAATTAAGGTAATATGCAAATTAGTTATTAGCGAACTATTTATTTGTCGGTTTCGGAGGTTTGAAAGCAATTAACTCAGATTCCTCGCACCAAAAAACCTTCAGTAAACCCTAATAATTATTGAAATAATTTAAAGTCCTAATTTCGTCTTGTCAATTAAGTTAATATGGAAATTAGCTATTAGCTAACTATTCGGTTATCGGTTTTGAGGTTTGTAAACAATTTATTCAAATTCCTCGTACGTAATAATCTTTTAGTGCTGAAATTATATTGCTTGTACTGAGCGATGCTCGAACACACTTAAGCAGTTAAGCTAATATGCAAATTAGTTATTAGCTAACTATTTATTTGTCGGTTTCGGAGGTTTGAAAGCAATTAACTCAGATTCCTCGCGCTCAAAAACCCTTCAGTAACATAAATAATTTGAGAAATAATTTACAAAGCCATTATTTAGACTTATCAATTAAGCAAATATGCAAATTAGCTATTACCTAACTATTCAATTATCGGTTTTGGACGTTTGTAAACAATTTATTCAAATTCCTCGTACGTAATAATCCTTTAGTGCTGAAATTATATTGCTTTTATCCTTAATAAATAGTGCTGAAATTATATTGCTTGTACTGAGCGATGCTCGAACACACTTAAGCAGTTAAGCTAATATGCAAATTAGTTATTAGCTAACTATTTATTTGTCGGTTTCGGAGGTTTGAAAGCAATTAACTCAGATTCCTCGCGCTCAAAAACCCTTCAGTAACCCTAATAATTTGAGAAAGAATTTAAAAACCATTATTTAGCCTTATCAATTAAGCAAATATGCAAATTAGCTATTAGCTAACTATTCAATTATCGATTTTGGATGTTTGTAAACAGTTTATTCAAAGTCCTCGCACCTAAAAACCTTTTAGTGCTGAAATTTTATTGCTTTTAACCTTAATAATTAGTGAAATATTGTAAAAAGTCCTAATTTAGGCTTATGAACTATGCTAATATGCAAAAAATTATCTATTAGCTAACTGCTCAATTATCGGTTTTGGACGTTTGTAAGCAGTCAATGCAGATGCCGCGCACCCAAAAACCCTTTAATGCTAAAATTAGATTGCTTGTAACTAATTAGAAAGTCCTAATTTAGGCTTAATTAATTATGCAAATTAGCCTGTAGCTAAGAAACGGATTAAAATTTTCAAACCCCACTGCGAGGTTCACACCCCAGGATAATTGGCTTTCAATCGGTTCAGCCGTTCCTAATCCGGATCCGGATCTTAAAATTCAGATCCGGCCCGGATCTGGATCCGGATCTTACTAGCTGGATAATTTTTCAATACCTAACGTATATAAAATACAAAAGGTTCAATTATTGATTGTTTCGCAAAATTAGTCAAAACTTACAGCAACTAAAAAAGAAGTCTTTAAAAAATTTTATGTTTGTTCTTCTTCCGCAACAACACTGGTCTCCACGTGGATGTCATTAACCTGACATTCCAACAAAGCATTAATGCTCACACAGTGCTTATTAGATTACGTACGCATAGTTGAAATACATGCACCAAATTTGGTATGTTTTTGTTTGTATATCAAATTTCGGATCCGGAGATCCGGTAGTATATTTTACCGGATCCGGATTCGGATCCGGATCTTAAAAATTGCAGAGATCCGGCCCGGATCTGGATCTCGGATCCGATCAATCCCTAGTATCGTAGTCATCTTTTCTCGGTAATGGAAACTAATATTTTATGTTAGTATGGTTTTAAGCCATGTCAAAAGCAGGGTGCGACCGGATATCAAGTTCCGTTTCATGGGGGTCCTAATTGGGGTGGCAATAAAGGTTCGGATACGGATTTGACAAAAATTTGAGGTTCGGATTCGGATTCGGTTGTGGAAAAGCCGAATCCAAAAGCCGAATCCAATAAAGTTCGGCAATATGTTTTTTCATTTGTAAGCAATAAAATTTTTAAATACATTGCCATAAAAATCAATATTTTTTATTTCAGGTGAGAAATCTCAGAACTGACGTCGGGACGAAATATATTAACGTATTAAAAGTTATATGGCTGGCATTGCGTAGATATTCTGAAACAAATTGTGGATATCTGAAATTTGCAACATGCACGGATTCGGTTTCGGATTCGGCAAATTAGCACTGGATTCAGATTCGGACAAATCGTGGATTCGGTGCCACCCTGGTCCTAATATTATACTATCGTGTGAAAAAAAGTCCCCCATGAAAAAGAGACCTAGGTCATTATAACGCGGCCAATATATGAGTGAAATATTGACCATATGAAAAAATGACCCCCGTTTCAATCCCGTCAAAAGTTGCTGCGAGAATGACTAGAAGCTGCTTAGTGTCAAATTTATGTAGGTTTGGCATCCGCAAAAATTGAAATAAGAATAGGTATCGTATCGGCATTGGCAAAACTTTGGAGTCGGCGCATCACTTCTTCTACTAGTTGTTGAGTTTTAGACATTATACGTATATACACTAACATAACCCACATATCTAAGAAAAATGGCTAATGCTTCATACGTCCCATACTCAGAAACAAGAAATTATTTCGAAACCGTTAATGTTGACCACGGCACTAGCTTAGAGGAGTCGACAGTACGAACCTCGAATGCCCGCCGAAAAATTCTTGATTTGCTGTTGCAAAGGGGCCTGAAGTTGGATTTTGGGGACAGGTAACACTAGGCACTGCCCTGTTCTACTGCAAGATGTTGAAATATGCAATAGTTTCAGTCGCGAACATTACATATTTGAAGCGGATGTGGTTTTGGCAACACATTCCTTATTTGTAATCAAAGATATCAGACATGAAATGCACACGTAAAGCACGACCCTTAACAACAGTATTACAATGATGTGGGTTCAAGGCCAAAATCCTGACTTCTCCAATATATGTATTGTATTATTTTGAATTTTCCGTAATTTTTTTCATGAACATTAAGTAGCATCACCGTGTTTTCCTCAAACTATAAGTTGTAAGAGTAGTTTGCTTAGTTTAGTAATCTAAATTGAGCTTTCACTGTATTTAAGAATATTCGTCAGCGCGAAATAATTTATTTTCACTGAGGATGATTTTAGTATAGTTCTGTGTAAATCTGACCGAAGGTCTCTTTTTAATGGGATCATTTTTCACACGACAGTATTGTGAAACTCAGAGCCCCACGGAAATATGGCCGGGGGTCATTTTTTCATTCGACGCCGGCATAATATCCGGCAAAAACTGATATCTGTTTCCGGTTCCGTTGTCTAGCACAAACCTAATGGATACCAGATATCTAAGGTTGTGGTTGTGGTGCCGAATATCGTAAACTGTTTTTATAAGTGAACATCTTTAACATCTTGCTGCTATTACATTTGTGGGCAAGTCGAAAAGATCAGGTTTTGATACGCTTTCAGCTACTTTTAACTTATGCAAGCGAGCGAGTGCTAAACGCATTTTTGCATTTATTTCAGTTTTTCAACAGCAATTATGAACTTTATAACAGACGAAAACCTTGAGCACGCAAAAAATACAGCGAAAAATAAATTATTTTAACATATCAAGTATCGGGTTCCTGTTCCGGTAAAAAATTCAATATCCGGTCCGGTATCCGGTAAATTAATATCTGGCCGTACCCTCGTCAAAGGAGGTGAATCGAGACTTCGTGTTGAAAATTGTAGTTAAAACTAAATTGTTTTGCGCAGTTGAGGGTGTTAGCTTGAACCACATTTTTGTTAAACCGTTTAAAGATGGTCTGTGGAATTCAAGTCTTACTATTGTGCTTCTGACCTGTGTTACCTAACAGAATTCGTTTTGTCTTAACTGTTTTGAATTTTCTATGCTTTACTGCTTCAGAATGTTACCTCGATATTATTCCTATGCTTTCAGGTGATTCTTGGTAGAAACCAAAGTCTCGTTTTTGAAAAACTATTACAACGCTATTGTAACACGCTTCCTTATACAGCTGTTAAACAAAGTTGTAAGTTAATCTGAATTTTTAGTTATCACATGGTTGCTAAGCAGAAAATTTGCGCTATATTTGCCGGGATTTGAGAATATTAAAATTCCTATCATTAATTTAACTGAATCATGTTTTTATGTTTGATGTTGTCTGACTATTTTTTAATATTAATTGGTAATAAAGTTAAGTGTAATCAATCGAAGTAAATAATGCAGAACACATTGCCAGTTGTAGCTTTCGGACAACTCGCTTCGCGTTGCTAAGTCAAATCAGCAAAGACATTTTGTAAATAAATGGAAGCTGTTATTGTCAATGAAAAATTTCATTAAAACTGTATTGTAGCTTGAACTTCACCACGCATTTATTTCTTTGCCAGTTACAATTTCACGTTTTTGTAAATATCAAGAAGTTTATCATTGAAATGTTTTTAATGTTGCCGATTAATCGGCAGCGGTAATATCGGCACTTTTTGTAAATATCGGCATCGGCACTGCAGAAATTAGCGGATACTTTGTCGATGCTTTTTGCACTTAACGATGATGTGGATTGTTATTAGTTTCACTAGATGGTGTATATAATTGAATTCTGATCAGGAAACTGTGGTGCGTCTTGTGTTTGTTCATGTTTGAAAAAATTAATTGAAGTGTAGATGAACTGTTCTCGTAAAATTATAACTGTTAATGGTTGTTAGGGTTTAAGACTTGCGGTTGTAATAATGTAAGAATAGTAATCCTAACTGTTCTTTATGCATCGTGTATTAAAATTTTGAATCTATAACGGCATGGGCAAAATTTGAAAATAATCGCATCGACAAAAAGTTCGGTTAATTGAAGTGTAGATAACTGTTCTCGTAAAATTATAACTGTTAATAGTTGTTAGGGTTTAAGACTTGCGTTTGTAATAATGTAAGAATAGTAATCCTAACTGTTCTTTATGCATCGTGCATTAAAATTTGGAATCTATAACGGCATGGGCAAAATTTGAAAATTATAATCGCATCGAAAAAAGTTTGGTTAATTGAAGTGTAGATGAACTTTTTCGTAAAATTATAACTGTTAATGGCTGTTATGGTTTAAGACTTGCGGTTGTAATAATGTAAGCATAGTAATCCTAACTGTTCTTTATGCATCGTGTATTAAAATTTGGAATCTATAACGACATGGGCAAAATTTGAAAATAATAATCGCATCGACAAAAAGTTTGGTTTCGATACAACGCAATTTTAAAGTTGTCAAGCCCCATTCACACATACAAACTTTTCAACGACGACTCGTAACTGCTGTTTGCACTTGCAAATATTTGATAGGGATGTGTCGATTAACCAGCATCGGTGAAAATCGGCACTGTGAGTACCGACATCGGCACTGCAAAAAATTTTCGATTCTTTGCCGATTATTTTTCGCACTTAAAGTCCGTAACAATAATGGAACCAGGTTGTTTTTCTTTGTTTCGTTTAGGCAAAGCAAATTTAGTCTCCTCTGCAATAAAAATGATTCATTACTGCAATGCGTGTATATACAAACCTAAAATAAAAGGCAAAATATAGTTCTAGCCGTATACTATGTATTGTTGTTTTATTGCATTTGCTTCAATTATTCTCGACAATTTCAAAATAAAAATAAAAATTTCCCAAATTTATTGAGCATGTAGAAAAATTGGTTTCGGTATCGGCAAAAATTTTGGTATCGACATATTCCCAGTATTTAACAGACAGAATTTGCAGCTACAACATGCATGTCTGCAAAAACTAAACGTGCAAGTTGCGGTCGCAATTTTAGATCTAAAAACGTGCACTTTTGTACGTGTAACTGAGGTTTGGCAAAAAATCCAATGTCATGCAGCTACAAAGTTTCCTTGCATTAACAGGATTAGACTTTACGGCAGTTCTTTTGTTACGGCTGCGACCAACGGGTACCTCTGCGGACGAATCCGAGTGGTATCCCTCACGGGTGTTCATGGCCGTGGGTCTGCCTAGTAAGCCGACGTGTCTAGCGGATGATGGTCCCCCAGGCGTGACGTCGGGTTTTGAGAGTCACAAAATTCCAACGTCGTCATACGCCCAAGCTCTCATGAACACTCGCGTGCGTGGTTAAGTCGCGCCCCCAACACATGGTTACAATTCGGAATGGTATGGTTGCCGCTGATTTTCATGGTTAGGACTAATGATTTCTGCGTCTAAATTGTGGTGAGCACTTGGTCACCTGATAAGGTTCATGGATTTCACTGAGAAACCTATTACGATTCTGTAGAATTTGAATATCTAGATTATTAGCCTATTGTACTAGAGGGCGAATCGATCCACGCCTCTGGGTTTTTGCTTCAAATGGGTAGTTTGGTTTGCACCAGTACTGTTTTATCTTTTGAAATTTCAGCCATGGCTCTAGGCCAGGAATTTTCTTGACTGCTCCAGGTTCAACAAGGAACACAACCTAAAGTTTTGGTTTATTGAGTCTACACATTTTATTTCATGTAATTACCTCTATGCAACGAAACTGGGACTGATCAGTTTCCTGCTCGACTGCCTATAATTATTTTGCACGCAGAACGCTGGTTACAATAAAATTAGCTGAAAGTTATTTGAAATTACTGACTGAAAGTGAATTTGCGATTAGATACCTTACGCTTCTTTAGATCCCTGTACGCTGGGATAATCTTACCATGACCTAATGTTGACTGGTTGCCGTAAAAGAGTTACGTATTGTTACCCCTGGGTATGCTCATGCAACGGATTTTCCTGCGCCAAGCTGCTTAGAGTATTGTCTGTCAAAGTGACAAGGGCAGGGCTATGCTTAATCCTGCGTGGCCTAGCTGCTGCGTGGAGGGCACAGTGTTGAATTAGCATACCCGTGGTCCCTAGATACATATCCGAGAAGACACGCGTGCGTACCACATGAGTTGTAGGTGGTCAAGTGAGCTAAGGTATTCTTTCAGTCAGCCACAAAGTCGAGGGCGAATTCGCAGATAGGGGTGACAGACCGCGCCTGTTTCTTACAATTGTGTATCCTGTTCACTCCTAAGCCTGGGTCTCTCACGGCTGCATATTCAGCAGTTTGATAGTCAACGGCGGTGGTATGCCTTACAGCTGAGTTCCTAGGGCCTGACTAGAATCGTTCGAATTCACGGGGCATACAAAAGTTTTGTACTTGACAGGCAGGGCCTTAGCTCTTTTCTTTGACAATTCCCTAATGCTTAGCATCGGGCTGACTTGGCCTCCCTGCTGCCGTTGACACTCAACACTCTGAGTATTACTAAATAGATTTTGTCCTGGCCAGTGACTATTCACTAAAATTCAGGCCTCAAATTTTTTATCCTGATCACACGCCTACTGCGTTTCACATGATACATACCCCTTCACGAGATCAGCAGGAAAATTTGTACCTGCGTTGTCGCCAACGCCAGGCAAAGTTTAAGGTAGAATTTCAACTCACACCCTTTTTGTGATACCGAGAAAATCCTAGTGCGGCCCCCTCTTACGCACCTACTTACCCCCTGCGCGCAACGCGCAGCACCCCCCCGTCTTAGTCAGCGCCCCGAGAATTTCGAGTGCACCGTGTCGCCATACAGTGCACCGAAAACTCGGTTTGCTGCGTCGCGGCTCGCGCTTCGCGACTAAAAACCGAAGAAAATCAAAACTGAAACTGAAACTTGCAGCCGTGCACTGCGTTTATATACCTTTTCCTCTCAGCTCTCAGCCAATGAAATTCTAAGCAAGGCAGGCGCGGTTCGAGCGATGCGATTGGTTAAAATTAGTACGGCTGCGAAGAACCAATGAAATTTCACACCAGGCAGACGCAGCGAAGCCACGTGATTGGCTGACAAAACTCAGGTTGCGGGAGCCAATGAGAAAACGTAAACAACTTTGTTGGGCGGCCGCTGATTGGCTGTAAGGGTGTACACGCAATCTCAACATTCTTAGCCAAGGGGTGGGCTGATAAAATTAAGTCTAAGCGGAGTGGCCAAGGGGCAGATGGCAATCTCTGATGTTGCAGGCAGAGCTGACAGGGTTGGACGACTCCCTCAAAATACAGGCACGCGCGCGTGACTTTTCACCTAGGTTGTCCATTCCTGCGTACAGGGCCTATCTCACGGTCAATAACTAAGGCTCCAAGATGCAATACAAAACAGAGTATAAAAAATTAAAGGCACGACAAAAATAGAAAGCACAAAAACCAAACGAAATGTATCAAAATCCAGTAAAAACTAGAGAGCGAAATCTATGTCATAAGCGGCTAGATTTTTCGGTCAACTGAAATTCACCACTGCTACTCTAGCGGCCAGCGTGTGCCTACAGCCCTAGAATTTCTTTTGCCAAACCAGCTAATGTACGTAGGCTATACTAAAATGTCACAAGTTCAAAATCCACTATGGTTTCCTACCCAACCTGGCCAACAAAACGATGATATAAACACAAAAGCACAAAAGATAAGGCAGACGGGTACAAGGCGTGCACATTTAAACGTTACAAATCCGTACACTCATAATTCCTGGTAAAGTGCCGAGACGGTCTCAAGAGAAGTTTCTGTGCCATTCCCGAAATGCTTACACTATGACTTCAGCCTAACTCAAGGGACACACACACTCAAGACACTCTTAATCGATTCAGAGAGTTCGCCAAAATTACGGGCTTTGGGCTAGCCATAACTTTTCAAGTATCGGTTTCCGAACAGCGGTCAGGGTGGTTTTATTACTCAGTGCGATGCGCCGAACCCGATAGGACCAGTCCCAACCCTAGATTCCGGAAAACGTGATTTTGCATTTTTGGACCGGGGATCCGTAACGTATTACACGTAAAATTTCGAAAACTTCAAGTGCTAGTAACTTCTTAACGATTCGTCCCAGACCCCGAGTCAGGGCATTTTTCTTGTTCAGCGTGAACAGCTGCGTCGATTGATACCACTCTCGATACTTAATTCCAAAATTTGCATTTTTGCATTTTTCGACCTCGGATCCGTAAATTTTACACGCTAAATTTCAGAAACTCTGGAGACCTCTAACTCTTGAACGAATGACTTCCGACCCCCAGTCAGGGTAGTTTTCTTGCTCAGCTCGGCGAGCTCTATCGATTGGTATGGGTTTCAACTGCGGATTTCGAAATTCGCATTTTTGCATTTTTCGACCCTTGGATCCGTAACTGCACATATAAAATGTTGAAAGTTTAAAAGCCCATAACTTTTGAACGAGAGGTCGGGGACCCCAAGTCAGGGTGGTTTTATTACTCAGCTCGATGAGCTGCGTCGAATGATATGGGTTTCGGCCTCCGATTCCGAAATTCATGTTTTTGCATTTTTCCACCCTAGGATCCGTAAAATTTACACATAGTTATCGAGGGACTTAGGTGGTCGTAACTTTCGAGGGAAGGGCCCCAGACCCATGGTCAGGGTATTTTTCTTGCTCAGTATAACGAGCTCTATCCGCTAGTGCGGGTTCCGTAGGCATATGTAAAAATTGCTACTTTTGCGTTTTCTCATTCGGAGGCCCACATAGTTCCGAAAGCTTCAAAAATGCATGACCCTCAACCGCGGCAGCGGGGATCCTGATCCTAGCGGGTATCATGATCAATTCTACGGGCCAGACCAAAAGGTTGAATCCGCGGACATCAGCCGGTTATTTGAAAAACAAAACCATGCTTTGCTGAGCTAAATGATCCGGAAAGTGGCACAGCCCATATCCCCCCTAAGCGTAAAAGTGTAACATTAATTGAAACGCCCCCTTCTATTTTCCGAGTTGAGCTGGAGCGCTACTAAAACCTAAAAACTTGAAAACTCGAAAATTCAAATTACTCCTACTATACTATCGCTACCCCTTCATCCCTGAAATATTCAACACATCTACCTCCTGCTGGGCGAGAAACTGCCGCTGTCATCTTTGCCGGCGGATAATTATACATTTTTCTAATAAGAATGTTTTAAACGTTACTGCGAGCTCACTTTAGAGAGATTTTAAAATTCTCCACCAATTGCTCGAAGATGAGCAGGCCGCTGCGACCAAACCTAGGGGGTAGGTATAGCGGCATGCAAGGCAGTCCCTCAGTGCAGGTTGGATTCGGGAGCCATAGAGACCGGTGACCGTAGCACAAGGCCAAAGGTCCATGCCTGTTGACTGGAAAAATGCCTTAGGGCTTGGAGATGATAAACCGCACAAGTGAACGTTCGTTCCTAGAGTTCAAAATTGGCCTCCAACCTAGGGCCCAGCCCCATCGGGCAACCCTCAGACCCCCCTCTTTTCATTCTCCCTTACCCCTTCATACTCTAGAAAACTACGGCTTCTTATCACGCCGACTGCCCGTATAACAACGTTTAAATTTGCGTGTATTCGGTGAATGGATAAGGAAAAAGGGGGGAGGAACAACAAGCAGAAAGGAAGCTGGGTGCGAGACGGGAAGGGTCAATACGCGGAAGCCTCCTCCGTCCCTACCGGACAACCCGAAACACCTGAACCCTCCACCCCCCGGTGGCGGTGTGCTATAGGGTATGTCCCCCTTTCCTTCGGATACTTCGCCTCTTTAAACGCACCCGCTACTCTAAACAACGAAATTATTTGAGATAGTCTAGTCCTGAAAGTAGGCCATTAATTGTGCGAGCTAGTCAAATCCTCAGGAATTTGTGCGAAAAAACGGCAAGAGAAAAAAAGAAAAGGGTGGCGGGGCAGTTATGACAGTAAGTTGAATGGTAAAAAAAGCGCATTAGTCTCGTAATTGCCAATAACTCGTAGAAAACTTGCGGTCGGCCTGCGCGCAATAACAAAGTCAGTAGAGGGTTATAATTTCAAAAACGCCTCCAAGCACCTCACTGAGTACTATCTAGTCAAGGCTTCAAGGGAAGTCCTAGGTAGGCAGACGCTAGCCGAGTCTGGAGGGGTGGGTCAGGTGAAAGAAAGCCCACGCTATACAGCTAAGTTCGGTCAACTGGGTTCACCTAGCCGGATCCTATACGTAAAACAACAAACAAAAGTACAACAATGCATAATTAAAGGTACAGATACAACAATGCGTAATTAAGGATACCAAAGACAAGGCATAGGGCGTATCAAGTATACACAAGCCTTAAGTCCGATATGAGTGCTCTGTATCGAAAGGCGGACTTCCCTTTTTTGAGCTCTCGCGCGTTCACTCAACTTCGCTTTATTACCCTGTTATCTGTGTAAATTATTGCAACGAGAGTATGCACAATACTTTAAAGTTTTTAATCCCCTCAAGAAAAATTACGTTCGTATGGCGAGTTTCATTGCGCAATGGTTCGAGTGCCTAGGCAATATCCGTGCGTTATCTAACCAGCACCCTGGTGACATGAGACCTACTCCTATGCGGCTTCTAGTCAGAGACTAGCCAACAAGTGGGAAAAAGCGGTGGAGCATTTGCCACCCTAATTATCCAGGAACGAGTGATCCCAATTGGAATATACCAAAACCAACAGCTGAGCCAACGGATATAATCATACGAATGTGGCAGCACAAATTAAAGGGGATACGTATCATAAGCAACAGTGACATCAATAATGACAACAACGGTATAAATTTCAAACGAAAAAATTCACGGCAGCAACACACTAAGTACACTAGGCTCTGGAGCCTAATTCATGAAGTACAATGACCGGGTAAGAAAGTCGCTATTAAAAAA
>JASANG010000882.1:0-21513 GCA_030248215.1 Enoplolaimus lenunculus
AATATTTGAGTTTGTCTACTGATGAAAGCTCGGGGTGGTCGTGGATAGTGGACGAAAAACTGTCCCAAAACTCGTCCCATTTCAAAGGATCCCCCAAAATTTCCTAATTTCCAACTTGGGCAGCTTAACCGAAGCCCCATGCCCCGCGTTGATATATGAATTGGACGATGAATTGTGAGCTGCCTCGGGATGCGCGTCGTGGAGCTGGATGCAGAAGTAGAGAGCTTAGTAGTAAGCTTAGCGACTGTATCTAGAATTTTCTCATCGATTTCAGACGCTTTTTCGATGTCTTTTCAGCTATGGCCGCCTCCGTATCTAGCGACAAGCCGATGTCCTCGTTAAGCGTTTTAAGCCTAGTGCGATAATCATTGAGCTTAGTAACGCAAGTTTGAGCCGCCTCAATATCGATTGGGCCTACCCCGGCTGAAATAGACTCAGCCCGTTTGACTTCCTTGGTGACATTGGCTCGAAGTGCACCCCTTTGGTGCACGCGAAGACTTGCCTTTGCTGAAGCCATTTACCCAAAAAAATTGGCTGACGTTTGTTATAGGGTGGGTGATGACGCAGTCCCCCAAATACTGGGAGGGTAAACTATCGGACGGAGATCCGCGTCATTATCAACCCGTAAAAAGTTCCCGCTACCAGAAAACCAGCCAATAGTCCAATTACAGTGAGAAATTACCCTGTAATCCTGGCCGACAACACGAAAAAATCCAATCGATGTTACTGGTTCGATAAGGTTGAAGGACCATGTACAATTTCGGTTAAACTGGATGCTATTGGGTTATATTCACGCCAAAAATACAATTATTCGATATAACGATATGTATTGACGATAGGCTGATAGTAAACTAAACTTTATTTTTTCGTCAGACAAACTGTAATCATTAACTATAACCATTTTTTCACGGTTCAATTTTCTCTACCAGAACTTTTTTTCTTAAGCTGAATCCGCTCGTCGTATTCGTGAAACGACAGTGTGAAGTATTGTTGACTTTTGCTTATTTATTTCAGATTTTTTATGTTTTTGATCGTTTGTCTACTTGACTACTAAATATAGCAATAAGTATTATACATCAAACATGGGAAGCGGTGATTCAGAAGAAGACCAACCAAAATTGTTGCGTCGTAATAGACCAGGAACGTCAAGAGATGTAAGAAGACTATCTAGGAATTAGAACATATATACTTGTGATTTGCCGATTAGGGTGCAAAGCGGAACTGGACTGACTACATCGGTATCTTAATCGGAACAGCAAATTTATATCGGAATCGGAACTACCAATTTTGTAACTATACAGATAATTCGTACTAACAATGGCAACAGGTCTCAAAAACGTCGCGTGAACAAATGGGCAATCATTTTTGGTTCTGTAAAGTTAAATTACAATCCATTATTGATGTTAATTCATCAAAATCAATTTAATAGATGAATGATACAGATTTTTTTGCCACATATCACGTAGGCCAAAAATTAAAATGTCAAAATAATCGGATTCGGAACTTGTCTTGAATTGGAATTCTGATTGCAATAAGAATTCCGGTTGCACCCTGGACCATAAATTTGCCCATACCTATGCCGATTTCAATTTTAACACACTATGCTTAAGGTACATTACATCGTTATAAATGTGGAGGCAATCTAACCACCATAAGGGATTATAATTTTATGACAACGGTTCGTTTCAATCAATTTTTTAAACATAATCGCAAAAAAATTGACAGTTTTTAGTCACACGCGCTGATATACCACAACATGTGAAATATATAGCATTCCAACTCAGTGCAAAAACAGTATTGGCAAAGAATTTGCAATTCCATTCATCATAACTGAATGCTCAGCGCAATTGAAATGATATGTGCTGTTGCATACACAGACTCCACTCAACTACTAATCAGAATCGGGATTTTCGTTTAAATTGAGATAAAGAAGCATGACTAAACTAACATAAGGATGTAGGCACGTTGTGTATTTCACACCTGATTTGTATAGATTTATGTTTAGGAATGGTGCAGGTGGCCTGTGCTTCCTTTTGAAGAAATGGACAGTACTTTGAACGTGCAGCAGGTTAGTTATACGTATATAATATCGGCACTCAGCAGTTATTGCTATTATACGGAGTTTGTTGCTTGAACTTGTTAAATAGACTAAGCAGTTTCTGAAGTTAAAATTTAATATTTGTTTGTAGTATTAATGTATATATACACGGGTTCAGTCTTAACTATGCTCCAGTTCTCTCTCATGTAAAGTATGGGACTCAGTATTTTTAAAACCACTTCGCATACGTGTGAAAATGCTCGGTTCAAAGTGTGTGTTGGAAGAATAAATTTGATATCCAACTGACATTGGTACGCAGTAGTTTTAAGTATTTTATATCTTGTGTTATTATCTCGATTCGTATTTAATTTAGTATATTCAACAACTTATTCGTACTGATCCTGCTAATACCGAAGCAATTCTAACTGCTCCTGACAATCAAGATGAAGGGATCTGGAAATACGAACATTTAAGGTAGTTATATATAGAGGTGCCCGGGGTCGGAAACGGTGCCAACCGGGGACAAGTTAGAACACTTAAAGATAACTATAAACAAGCTACGATTATATATGTATATATTGTGTAGTCTGCTGTACAGTTAACCGTGGGAGAATAAAATATACCGTGCACAGTAATTTCTTGTGATTTTCATAGCATGACTGATAGGATTGTTTTGTATACGATTTAGTAAAGGATTGCATATAAATATATATGTATATAAAATATTATACATCATATATGTATATTCAACTGAGCTGAAAATGCTGATGTCGATTTTACGAAATGCGCTTAAAATTTGTATTAGCGATGTCAGACTTAAGTTGCGCAGCACTGTTTCACGGCAAACTGCTCTTGATGACACTTTATATAACACTATGGCGCGAATATGATTGTGCGTTATTTTAATCTTTTTTACGTTTATTACAAATAAAGAACAAAAATAGCGACTGTCTTTAAAATTTTTACAGGCAGTTTGCGTTGGAGCTGAACGGTCTAGCAGTCGAACTACAGGTGCAGTTTGAGTTTATAGATTTTTACTTTAAGTGATTGCAACGAGTCAAGATATGCTTTTGTTTTGCTTTTCAATTCGATATCACAACTTTTTGCGGAAAATTTGCTGATTTTATTTCAAATATTTCTATCAAGCAAACTTTTCCATCTATATAATATGATCAAAGTTTCGAACTATTTGTTTTGTTTTCCTTTTTAATTTTAGGAAGAATGTGATCCAAAAACGTGCAATCAAATGATTGCAACTGAACAGTGGATTTTTCTATGTGCTGCACATAAAAACCCAAGAGAAGTATACTAGTTACATAACTGTTAATTTGTTATATTTTCATGATTTGTACGTATTTTGTGGTTTTGTAATTTGTAGCCAATCTGGCAACGCGTCTTTAGCGCAGGAATTGCTGCAACTGGTAAAACAGATGTATTATAATTTATAGCGCTGCAATTATGCTACTCAGTGACGAATTCAGAAATATCAGACTAAAATCACAATTTAAAATTTTGATCCGCCGGTGATGCTCTTTTTTGTTTTATTTTAGTGTTCAGCAATTGATTATACAAGGCATACATTAGATGGTGCTGCAGCTTTGTTGAACAGCAGTCGATACTTCCCAAGCAAGTACGTTCATCGTGTTAATTTTATTCTAAAACATGCCAGTTATACTGTAAAATTGCGTTTTAAATTTGAAAAATTGTTCATTCTTGTTGTATTTTAATGTATATAAATTAACATTTCTGTTTGTTTAGTCGCATAATGCATCATTCTGACAAGATGCGGTCGGCTATCCGGCTGCTTTGGTAACATCCTTCAAACGGATAACTGACTTGAACACAAAATTACACCAAAATATTGCAACTGGTTATCAAATTGAACGCTATTATAAAACTCATTTTTTATGTTAATATGTATTTAATGTCATATTCCGTCATAGTCGACATTTGGCTTTGATATTTTTCGTATCCGGTCTTGCTCGATCGAATTTCAAGGCACCTGCGTAATAAAGAAACACAATTTTTAGGGTTAGTATTAAAGAATCATCAGTTGCAAAGCTGGGCTCAGTGTGTCGTCGTATTTATCGAATATTTTCTCACGCATATTATCATCACAAAGCAATTTTTGAACGTTTTGAGGTGAGTCAAACTCGTTAATTAATGTTAAATTAAGTCACGTATAGAATTTGTATCGTAGATTACTTGTATTTTATTAGGACATTTTTTGTACACCTTATAACTTTAAATTTATTTGTCTGATTGTGGTTTTATTTTTCGGAACTGCAGATGAAATTATCAAATTTAATTTGTGAAAGTGTTTCGAGGTGTTTTCTAGACATTAGTTTTTCATTTTTGCCGACAGTTTTATTTTGTTGTCTACGCATTTTGGTCGAAGAGAATGTTAAAAAAAGTATCTTGTTTGCATCTGTATTGCGCAAACTTGTATGTTTAACAGTTAAAAGATTTTTGCAAATATCTTGTTATCTAAATATTTGTTATATTTGTGGCCAAGTTGCATAAAAGTCTGAAGAGTAATCTGTATGTAAGTCTACGTAGTAGGTACAGTGTAGTGTTCTGGTATTTCAGAAACAAACACATTTGTGTAAACGATTTACAATGTTTGTCATGAAATACAGTTTGATGTCGTCTGAACATTTGATTGTGCCGATTCTTGAAGGCATGAATGTTGCTATACAACCAACAGAAAGCGAAGCCTGACTCTAATAATGAAGAACATTTTCTTGTTATTAATAATTATTTTGTAGGTATAGGACTTGTCTACTAATCCCAAGCTTGAACCTAAGCCTAAATATAGGCCTAATGTCAAATCTAAACTTACCTGTTTGATTTATTCATAATGCTACCAATTGCATAATACAGAATTACATTGCTGAAGCTTTGTTGAACAGCAGTTGATATCCCAAGCAAGTACATAGATTACCAACATCACTTCATGTGAAGATTTATGTTGTTCTGAACATAAAATTTGTTGCTAACAAAAACTAGCGCATAGAGCGTTAAAATTTTGTATTCAGTATACTGATCGGCGATTAACCGGAGGTGAACATACTGGAACCAGAGATTAAATTTTGCCGGAGCCGGAGGTGAAGCGGGATATGAACGAAATTAGGTAGTTAGCAGGTTTAATTTGCTAATTTTAGTTGTAAGGATTAAACCAAAGTTTAAAACTAAACGCACCAAAGGAATTTGTAATAGTTTACAAAATGTCAATATCGAAATTGCCGTAACCTCCGGCAGAAGGCATACCGGAGCTGGAAGTCGATTTTATGCCGGAACTGAGGCAAACCTCCGGCTGTACCTTGTTATTGGTGAAATATGTTATGGCGTATGTGTATTGCGTCGAATTAAAGTTCCCAACGCTTGGGCAATAAATGTGTCTTGGCTGTCGATGATGCCGAGCTGTCTTATCGCGTACGGATGATAATATTTTAATGCGTAGGTATAAAATTTGTTTCTTTAGTCACTTGAAATTAGGCTAGCCAGCAGAAATAATTCTTTAAAGCAAGAGAGGTCGTTTAACTCTACGTACAAAATGGATTGTCATGAAATTTCAATTCTTTCTAAAATTTTCAAGACATAAATGTCTTGTATTTCAGACATTACTAGCCATTACAGCTCACAAACTCGTTTCTTAAATGATTAAAACATAAATGTGGTATTGTTAAGAAATTGCTACTGCCAATTAATAAAACATAAATTTCTTTCAAGAAATAGTGTTTTTTATTCAGTAATTTTTTAATTTTTATGTAAGTACTTAGGTAAGAAATTACTCCGTTTATATTAAAAGGGTATATAACTGGCTTTCAAAGATATTTCGGGTTGAGCCCAGGCTCCCCCCCCCCAGCGTAAAAGTTTACGTCTTGGACGTATTTTAGGTTGCAAAATTAAGGTAGTTGTCGATTACATCGAACAGTAGCTAGTGGATTTTGCATACTGGGGAAAAGCACGGGATTAGTTTGGTAATAAAGGGAAAGCGGAGACTGAAAATTCTGGTTTTGGTTTTTAATTTGGAAATTTTCGGTATAAATACAGGTTTGATGCTATGTAATGTTAGCCGAAGATGTTCGGTGTAAATTAGTTTGAATTGTGAATATTTCGTTATCTAAATAAAAACTAAACCCTAGTTATACCTGGTGTATTTACTCAACTATCGTCGGTCCGCGATTTCGGACTCGACAATATTTGTTGTTACACGAATTTTATCCAACCATCGAAGGGTTTTTACATGGTCCTTCGGACTCATCGAATCCAACAAAACCTACTGGTTCTACAGTCGTTGAACAATATTCTAACATCGAAAATTGTAAGTCGGCAAATTGATTACTATACCATATGTCTTAGTATTTAAGGCTCATTGTTTGAAAACTGTGCAAATTTGCTTAATTCACGATATAGCCTTGTAATTTTAAATGAGCCGGTCAGAGGCTCTATCACTGTGACGCTATCGCTCATTGTTTGAAAACTGTGCAAATTTGCTTAATTCACGATATAGCCTTGTAATTTTAAATGAGCCGGTCAGAGGCTCTATCACTGTGACGCTATCGCTCATTGTTTGAAAACTGTGCAAATTTGCTTAATTCACGATATAGCCTTGTAATTTTAAATGAGCCGGTCAGAGGCTCTATCACTGTGGCGCTATCGCTCATTGTTTGAAAACTGTGCAAATTTGCTTAATTCACGATATAGCCTTGTAATTTTAAATGAGCCGGTCAGAGGCTCTATCACTGTGGCGATATCGCTCATTGTTTGAAAACTGTGCAAATTTGCTTAATTCACGATATAGCCTTGTAATTTTAAATGAGCCGGTCAGAGGCTCTATCACTGTGACGCTATCATTCAATTTTTTTCACGAAATTTAATGGTATAACGTACTGCTCTAATGGACGAACAAACTACTTCTTTGCGGAAAAGGCAACGCGGAGCGTTGCGTGCAAACGTGACAAAAGAGGTTCAAAAGCTCGAGCGACTATCAGAGTTGCGCAGTTTGTCAGACGCCGAAGAGGCAGAGTCGTGCATCAACAAGCTACAGGACTATCGTTCACGTTTACAAGTATACAATGATGAAATTTTAAAAAGTTTGAAACTTGATAATGATATTTCTTTTGAAATACAGAAGTCGGCTGAAGTCGATGAGCTAATTTTAGATGCCGTGTCAAAACTTAAGACTAGGCTGAAACGTTACCAGTCAGATGCGAACCAAGTGATGGAGGGATCGCCCAGCGGCTCGGCGGTAAATAGGTCGCTCGGACACACATATGGTGCATCTGTAAAAGTACCAAAACTACAAATTTCAAAGTTCGGGGGAGATCCGTTAAAATAGGATGAATTTTGGGATAGTTTTAGTTCCACAATTCACGAAAACACAGAACTGTCAATAATCGACAAATTCAAATATTTAAGGGGTTTTTTAACCGGGGATGCTTTTAGGGTTGTCGACGGATACCGACTGACAGCTGAGAATTATAGCTCTGTGATCGATGTTCTGAAAGAACGCTTCGGAAACAAACAAGTAGCGATTTTCACCCATTTCGAATCCATGCTTGCCCTTCCTGTCGTTACACATGATGCTCAAAAGTTGCAGGCTACGTATGATGAATGCGAACGACACATTCGGAGTCTTATTGCCCTGGGACTTCCAGAAGATACCTTTGGCCAAGTATTTACTCCAATCATATTATCAAAACTTCCGACGTACGTCAAAATGGAGCTCTATCGTCAAAACGGTACGAATCCGTGGACACTCAACAGTCTGCGAGAACTACTCAAAAGCGAGATACGAGCTCGAGACTTCAGTCAACGTACATTTGGCGCGAAATCGAATCCTAACCAACAGCAATCGGGACCTTCTCACAATCGAATGGGAAACTCGTCCAACGCGTCTCGCCAAAAACCAACTGGTGGATCAGCGTCGCTGTTGACAAACAGTGCGAACACTTCCAAATCGAAGCGTCCACACCGCTGTGCTTATTGCGGTGAATCGCATTTCAGCGATCAATGCGCCGCTTATCCAGACGTACAATCACGACGAAACCGGATCGGTAATGCCTGCTATATTTGCCTTAAAACGGGACACTTGGTGAAAGATTGTCGCAGTTCTCGACCATGTGTTTATTGTAAAAAGTGGAAACATCACCGAAGTATGTGCTTATCAAGATTCAAATTAGACGATCCCAAGCCGGATTCAGCTTTAGTTGTAGATGGGTCTGGGTCATCGCATGCAGCGACTCCGGTAACGACGTCTCTTCTTTCACATGGAGAAAAGGTTGCTTTACAAACCGCTGTCGCTACAATCGAGGGTTCACGGACGGCAAAAGCCAGAATTTTGTTCGACACAGGCTGTTCACGCACTTTCATTGCGTCCCGTTTGGTCAATCAGGTAGGAGCTCGACAGCTGGGTTCTGAGTATATATCAACAGCTGGATTTTCCGACAAACAGCGCAGAACCAACAAATACAACATTGTCGAACTACAAATCGTTCTGAATGATGGGTCAAAGAAACGCATCATTGCTAACGTTATCGAAGAAATTTCTTGCCCAATTCAGAAGATCGTTATTGATCCCGGTAAATATCCGGTGGTTAATCAACTTGTATTGGCGGAACCGATCGCTCTGGCACAAGAGACGGTTGCAGTTGACATTTTGATAGGCATCGATTATTACTATGAATTTATCGGCACGGAAAGAATACAATATCCTGATGGGTTGCTCTTTCTGTCGTCAACTCTCGGATTTATTGCATCAGGCAAAATGGTATGTACTTCGGAAGTGAATGATAATCACGTCACTGCGATGCTCTTATCAACTTCACCGGACCCTAGAATGGCGATCGAGCGTTTCTGGAGTCTAGAGGATATTGGGGTTAAACCGCTTGCCTGTACAAACGAAGACGATGAGGCTATCCGCATGTTCAACCAATCGATACAACGAATCGGCAATCGCTACTACGTATCGTGGCCAATAAAAACCGATGCTCCACCTCTACCGACAAACCAGGGTCTTGCAAAAAAGCGACTGATTTCAACAATGAAACGCATAGGTCAAGATATACAACTCTTTGACGCCTACCAGCAGATAATCAGTGATCAAGAAGCCAAGGGGATAATTGAACGTATTTCTGGAATTGAAAGCGAACATCCAGTGCACTATATTCCTCATCACGCCGTCGTTACTCCGACTAAAGCCACGACAAAAGTCAGAATTGTGTATGACGCTTCGGCAAAATCTAGCAAAACCAGTCCCAGTTTGAATGACTGACTGCATCGTGGTCCTGTAATGTTGGATAATCTTTGTGGTCTTATTATGCGTTTTCGTCTATGGCCAATTGGAATTGTGAGTGACATCGAGAAGGCATTCCTTCAAGTTGGACTTTATCCATCATCGCGTGATGTAACGCGGTTTTTGTGGGTGCAGGATCGAAACAAGCCTCCAAGAGGCGACAACATTGTCATATACCGTTTCGCTCGAGTGTGCTTTGGAATAGTTTCGAGTCCATTTCTATTGGCTGCAGTTGTTCAACATCATTTACAACAATCTACTGATCCTGTGTCTGAACGAATTAGTGGTAACATGTACGTAGACAACGTCGTTACGGGCGCGAATACTACGGATGACGCCATATACCTCTATAAGGCTGCGAAACAACTATTTGCCGATGCTACAATGAATCTTAGGGAATGGTTCAGCAACGATCACCGCCTTCGAGAAGCAATTGCACCAGACGACCGCGGAAACGCACCAATGACTAAGGTGCTTGGTCTCCAATGGGACACCATCTCTGATACGATATCCTGCACAAGCTTCAAGACAGGTGTTCAATCAGTAGTCACCAAGCGCTTGATGCTCAAGTGTTTAGCCAGCGTGTTTGATCCCTGTGGCTACTTCTCCCCCGTAACGGTGGTGGGGAAAATTTTGATTCAAACCCTTTGGATGGATAAACTGGAGTGGGATGATGAACTCCCTGCCGATACAATCGAACAGTGGACTCAATGCGTAGCAAATCTTCGATTGATTGCCGGTCACAAACTTACACGTTGTATTGGTCCAGCATCAATGCACGAAGTCACTTATCAGTTGCATGCTTTTTGTGACGCATCTGCGAAAGCATACGCTGCAGCAGTCTATCTTCGCGCGCAAGGAACTAATAGTATCGTCGCTAATTTGGTCTTCGCAAAATCTCGAGTTGCCCCTGTCAAGGGTTTATCGATTCCACGATTAGAGCTTATGGCAATGCTTATCGGTACTCGACTCATCCAGTTCGTTGCTGAACAGTTACGACTCGTCATTGATAAGAAATTCGTATGGTCTGATTCACAATGTGTATTGCATTGGCAACGGAAGAAGTCGATTACAACGTTGTTCGTGAAAAACCGTATCAGTGAAATCAACTCGCACAGCGACATCGTATTTCGGTATGTTCCGACGGAGTGTAATCCAGCCGATTTATCTTCACGTGGGTGTACATTTCAAACGCTTCGCAACAACGCACTGTGGTGGAATGGACCTCAATGGCTGATCCAAGAAACTTGGCCGGAAAACATTGATGGTACAACTGCGCTGTTCAACGACTCTGCTGAGACTAATCCCGTGAACAAGGCGGTGGATACCGTGGTGGGTGATGTTTTTATGATCCCTAAGTTTTCACGATTAACTCGTTTGTTTCGAGTCACTGCTTGGGTTCTACGTTTTGTAAACAACTGCAGAAACCATAAACGCGAAGGCCCTTTGACCGTCACCGAATTGGATAAATCCCAAGCGTTTTGGGAACATCGCGTACAGCAGCACAGCTTTCCGCATCTATTAGCTGCAACGAGATCCGCCAAAGTTTCAAAGTCTTACAAGGCGCTTCAACTATTCGTTGACCCGCAAGGTTTCATTCGGTGTGGCAGTCGATTGCAATACCCGGATGTTGACGATGATGCCAAGTATCCGAAATTGTTGCCAAAATCACATCATTTCACTGACCTCGTCATCGATGACATACACCGTCGTCTGTGTCATGCGGGTATTGCGCACACCCTATCACAACTACGTTACCAGTATTGGGTGCCATCCGGCAGGGCACAAGTGAAGCGGATCATCAAAGCGTGTAGGGTATGTCGCATCGCGGACGGTAAATGTTTCAAAGAGCAACCGTTTCCCCCATTACCTGATTTCCGAGTAAGTCGATGTCAACCTTTCAGCAGCGTTGGCGTCGACTACTTGGGTCCATTGCTGATAAAATTGTCCGGTCAAAAATCAAGTAAAGTTTGGATTTGTCTGTTCACGTGCACTGTTGTTCGAGCTGTACATCTCGAAATTGTTGAGCAAATGACGACTCAACAATTTGTGTTGGCTCTACGGCGATTTTTTGCATTGTACGGCAAACCTCAACTTATTGTGGCCGACAACGCAAAACAGTTCGTCGCTGCAAACGCAATGTTTTCCAAAATGTGGTGTGAGGTATTGCAGGATACGAATGTTGCTGACTTCATGACTACCCGTGGTATCGACTGGAAGTTCATAACGGAGCTGTCGCCTTGGATGGGTGGATTTTATGAAAGAATGGTGGGTGTTGTGAAGTTAGCTTTGAAAAAGGCTTTCGATGCGAAGTGTGTCTCGCTGATCGAGTTACAAACGATTGCTGTTGAAATTGCGGCGATTGTTAATTCCCGCCCCCTCGTGTATCTCGAATCGGATATCTGTATGCCTGCATTAACTCCTTCGCATTTTCTTGGTGGTCCAAAAATTCAAATACCGCTATTTTCTGCGCACAACAGGCAAAAGCTTTCGAATTCCACACCCGATCAGCTGGTGAATGAATGGAAGCGAATACAGAAGATGCTCGACAATTTTTGGGAAATTTGGAAAAATCAGTATCTTTTGGCTCTGCGCTCACAAGCTAAATCCAGTCAACAACGTCACGGTAGTCCAGTGACTCCTACCGTTGGAACAGTAGTGATAGTGAAGGATAGTGTTCCACGAAAAACATGGAAGTTAGCCAGAATAATCGATTTAAAAAGGAGTACAGATGGACGGTGTCGCACGGTTACGCTGCAGTTACCAAATAAAAAGCTGATAAACCGGCCGCTCCGGCTGCTCTATCCGCTAGAGAGCGGAACATTTCTCGGTGGGAAGAGCGAATGCTCATCTAAGACTATGGTCGATGACCCCTCTTTAAAATCGAACGTTGTCGGTAGTGATATTATGTATGATAGTGCGAGTGATGCTGAATCTATCGAGTTTTAGTGTGGGTGAGGATTTCACTCTCGCCAATACGCCGGAACATTGGCCAAATTTGGTTGTGTAGAATAAAATTGAATCTGAGTCTGGTTTTGTCGTATCATTCGAACGAAAGTAAAAGGTGACAGTACTGGCTATGTCTAACTATCGAATTAATACAAATTTCAGTTATTTTTAAAAACTTTTAATATATTTTAGAGTCAACATGCCGTACTATTACATCTCTCATGATCATCCACTGTCGCCATACTATTACTTCAATCCACCACTAAATATTGGTGGAATGTCCTTTCCATCGATCGAAATGGCGCGGTGCTATTTCATCTTGACGCAAAGTAGAAACACTCAACTCGCTCATCGATTGCACGTCAACGCGTTTTTGGCGACTCATCCGTCCGAAATAGAAGCTTGGATTCGACACAACAAGGCGACGATTGAAGTAGAATGGATCTTTTACTCCACAGGTGTACTCATGGATATTCTAATAGATCTTGTCCAACCGGAGCGATCATCGAATCCTTTCAAGGATACCTTCATGTCAATCGTTCGGAATTTTCCCAAAACCAAACGGTTAAATTTTGTGCTCACGACAGCTACCCACGAAATGGTGTGGAGTTCGGGATATCGTCCACAGTACGGATTCAAGGAACCTTGGTTCCCAGGGTTCAATAATTACGGAGTTTGTCTCGACAAGCTTATTTTGCGCCATCAATTGTCGAATTGGGAGCCTATTATAACGCACGCTGAGGCTTACGCCAGGGGTCGTGTTGAATTTCATAATCGATACCGCAAAACGGTCCTTATATTGTTGGACAGCCAAGCTCGTAATATTCAATTCGTCAACGGCGGACGGGCCATAGCAGTTTCTGGCGGTAGGTATCATGATCTATTCGAAATTATCGGTCAATTACGTGTGAGTCCTGCGATCTACCACACAATTATTATCAATTGTGGTGTTAACAATGCTCAAGATAGCGACGAGAAACAACGTTCATCCTGGGCGGTAATGGAAAAATTCATCGAGCAGATGCCGGAGGGCCCCCAGATTATCTTGTGCACTGCTGTACCACATCCATCGATCCCGCACATATCGGTGCATTCTCGATTTATCGAAGCGCGCTGCCAACATTTAGGGATATCCTGCATCAATTGGACGACACGTGGCGATTGCCCGTTCATTGGGGACAATCCCGGAACGATTAACAAAAGGTTCTTCGACACGGATGGGTTTCATCTTAACCATTTGGGCTTCCGCATGGTGATCAGAGCATGTGCGGAAATCGTCGAAGAACTCAAAACAGTGGCATTTATTATGACAAAAGATCGGTTTTCCTATTATCGAAGCTCCAATGGAATGTTCGTTCGATAGAACTTTGCTCTCGCGAGTGTCGATTACATCGAACAGTAGCTAGTGGATTTTTGCATACTGGGGAAAAGCACGGGATTAGTTTGGTAATAAAGGGAAAGCGGAGACTGAAATTTCTGGTTTTGGTTTTTAATTTGGAAATTTTCGGTATAATACAGGTTTGATGCTATGTAATGTTAGCCGAAGATGTTCGGTGTAAATTAGTTTGAATTGTGAATATTTCGTTATTAGCCGAAGATGTTCGGTGTAAATTAGTTTGAATTGTGAATATTTCGTTATTAGCCGAAGATGTTCGGTGTAAATTAGTTTGAATTGTGAATATTTCGTTATCTAAATAAAAACTAAACCCTAGTTATACCTGGTGTGTTTACTCAACTATCGTCGGTCCGCGATTTCGGACTCAACAATATTTGTTGTTACACGAATTGTATCCAACCATCGAAGGGTTTTTACAGTAGTTGAGCATTAGCCCCCAATTAAATGTCAAACCGGATGTGATAAAATATTGGAAACAATGTGAAGCTGTATTTAGTTAAAATAATGCTCAATCTGGTAATTTTAGCAAACATCTGTAGAAGTTAGTCAAAAGAACTGGTTTTATTAATTTTTTTCAAAAATCATGTCTATATTTCTCAAATTTGTACAAAAAATTGGCGATTTTTGCAAAGGCACCTAAAATTTGACTACCGAAATTGTCTGAGCCTCGGGCATAATGTCTACTGCCAGAATCAGACCTCAGGTTGCAAACTGGCTATTACACTGTAAATTCCAATGAATTAGTTAATCAACTCAGCTAAAAAGTTAGTTATTTCTGAGCTAATAACAGTTACATTAACTCGCTCTGAGTTGAGTTGATTCTTCCTCTGAGTTCAGTTTATTCCGGAAAAGGTGAACAATTAACTCAGAGTGAGTTTAATTGAGTCAGATTTCTGAAATTCCTAACTCAGACCGGGTGATTCAATTGATTCTGAGTTAAAATCAACTCACTGCGATTTACAATGTAGTTATAAGCGCATGCGCTTCACGAATTCTTCGGTATGCAACGTTAAAATTGGGTTTCTTATACAGCAGTCTGTTTCATCAAGATTCTTATTAGCTTAAAGCCGTATTATGTTGTTTCACGGACGTCAGCTATTGCTTATACGCGACCACGCGGTAAGTTATAAATTTGGGCAGTATATTCGATCCATTATAGTGTTAAAACAGTTGCAGATTAAATTAGTAATCGTCTAATTTTTGCTGTCAAAAATATTCGTTTTGTAAAATTATGCTATGATAAAGCAATAATATGTACAGAGTTAGGTGAACGTGCAGGGTGCAAAACGAAAGTGGATTATACCGGGATGGGAATCGGAACAGCGAATTTGAAGATACCGGCATTGTAATCGGAATTGGAACTAGAAATTTTGTGACTGTACGGATAATTTGTATTGACAAATATAATGCTGATTTAAATTGTCTGTTGGCTGGTAACAAGTTTCAAAAAGGTCGTATTAACAAATTAGCGATGATTTTTGGTTCTGTAAAGCTAAACTACAATCAATTATTGACAAGTTAACTCATCGAAAGCTATAGACATATTATACAGAATTTTTATGCAACGTATATATCACAACAAGTATGATTAATATTAAAATTTTAAAATTCCGATTCCGATTGATTACGCAATCGGAATCGGAACTCGTTTTGAATCAAAATTCTGATTGGAATCGGAATTCTGGTTGCACCCTGAGAACGAGATATCTTCATAAAATAAATTGACCTTCAATTTGAATATACTGCATAACTCATGTTTAAACGTTTCATTGTAGTGTCTTGGACTGGCAAATTTCGCAACGACCAGTTACAAAGATGCTAATTCTGTTTATGATTTTTCTGCAAAAAATATAAAAGGAGACGATGTTTCGATGGAAAAGTACAAGTATGTTTTTCAATTTTGTCGGTTTGACCCGGTTCTCAAGTGTGTGTATTAAAGAACCTATTACCAGTTGGTGATCGGCATTCTAACTTTCGTACCAGATAATGGTGAATATCCAAATTAATCATATCTTTTGCATTTGATTTGCCCTGCTTTTGCGCAGATTTTGAGATACGGGTCGGTGAGAGTTCGTCAGTTTGAAGACATTTCGCTAACTAAACTGGTGACAGGTGCTATATGCATTTATGATATCGTCAACTCTTAGTTTTACCGGCGTTACGGTTTCTTCGTTACGATTTAGATTTCTACGGATTAAATTGGTATTTTTCGTTAGTTTCAAATTGACCGTTGTTGAGAAGTAAGATTCGATATTTAATTTATGATAAAATTTTGTTTGAAATTTGTTTTTCGTATCTAATTTTAAGTTCAATGGTTCATGTACGCGTTGCTCCCACAAGGTTATGGCCCCATGCTTTTAAGAAAACTCCTTACTTAAGCCTTAGCATTTGCCTGAAGACTAAAGCCTAAGCGTTCACTTTTAATGTCGACGAAGTGTACAACAGTTAAATTGTTTATTCCAGGGGCAAAGTTGTAATCATGACAAACGTTGCTTCAAAATGAGGTTTCACAAATAAAAACTACGAACAACTTCAAAAGCTGCACAAAAAATTTGTTGACAAAGGTCTTGCAATCGCTGCGTTTCCTTGTAATCAGTTCGGCGGACAGGTAAGTGTATATCCGATGCCATTAAAGTTCAATATTAATAATTTGTTGAAATTGAACAATTATTTGCATTTAATACAAGTGTAGGTTTGTTGCGATTTTCCTAAACCAGATGTTTTCTATTTTACCATTTTAGTCGACTATAAGCTCACCTAAACTGGTTTCGTGTAAACGAATGCACTCTTGAATACGCAAAAATATATGATTTAATGAATCATCAGCATTCTGCTAAGTTGTTCAAAGGATCGGTCCTGCGGAGTTTCGATGGAAACATTCGTCTGGGAATTTTAGCATGACATGATTCATTGAAGGATGCATTCTTCAATAGTCCCTTGACGTTCTACTAAACATAACCAAAACTGTTTATGTAATTTTGTAATTTGCTTTAATTTTAATTTGATAATGCTTCAGGAGCCGTGGTCAAACGAAGAAATTGAAAAATGGGTCAGCGAAAAGTTTGGTGTCACGTTTGATATGTACTCAAAAATCGACGTAAATGGCTCTAATGCTCATGCGTTGTTTGAATACTTGAAAAGCCAGCGAGGTGGCATCGGTGGAAGGTAGGCAGTTTGGCACTTTTAAGCTTGCGACCCACAGGTTTCGAAGAATTCAAATTTTGTAAATTTGCGTCCCGCAGTTTTCGAAATTTTCAAATTTTGTAAATTTGCGTTGCACAGGTTTTGAAATTTTCAAATTTTGTTAATTTGCGTCCCACAAATTTCGAAATTTTCAAATTTTGTAAATTTGCGTCCCACAGATTTCTACATTTTCTATTTTTGTAATTTTGCGTCCCACTGATTTCGAAATTTTCAAATTTTGTAAATTTGCGTTGCACAGGTTTTGAAATTTTCAAATTTTGTAAATTTGCGTCCCACAGATTTCGAAATTTTCAAATTTTGTAAATTTGCGTCCCACAGATTTCGAAATTTTCAAATTTTGTAAATTTGCGTCCCACAGATTTCGAAGCTTTCAAATTTTGTAAATTTGCGCCCCACAGGTTTGGAAATTTTCATGCTTATAATCTTGTTGAGGGAGTGTACAATTTCCTATAGGCTGAATTTTTATATGAGCAATTTGACATTTGAAAAACGGTTAAGTACACCAATAAGACATGACAATAACATTTTATATTCCCCGCACAAATTAAATGCAACATTTAATCATCATTTTACACAGCTCTCGGTACAACCTCGAGCTGTCTTAGGTTCCTAGGTCAGCAAAAAAGGTTTGGCGAAGTCCATCAGGCAATTCTGTTCTCTCGCCCTTCGGGTCTCGAGCGCGTTTGGAACAGCTCTCGATGTCTTCAACAAAAACTGTACCAGCTGCCTTCGGCCACATCGGATCGCCGTGTTTCAACGGCGAACAGGGTTTGGAACCGAGTGTTTATGAAAAGCTGGTAACCATGTGTGTGCTTATGGGTTAAGGAAACCTGGAGTTGAAGAGTACCTTAGCTGGCGGTCGGCAAATTTGGCGTAGATACGGAATATGGACCACTTCTTAGGAATGTAATGGCAAGTGGCTTGTTTTATAGTTCTGGATATGCTGAGTTTATCGGTGCTAGTTGTGGACGTTTAAATTTAAAAATTTTAATTTGTAAAAAATTTAAAAACGCCAATCAAATTTTTACGACTTATAAACGCGCTAAAATGAATATTTTACGAATGTGTGAATGACAGATAGTTTGTTTTCAAATCTAGAGACCAGAAGATTTGTTACCTCGCCGGCAAATTTTACCGCAAGCAAAGCTTGATTTGATGTATAAGGTCAAGTCGCTTTTAACGAGTGTTAAATTCAATAAATTTTAACACTAACCAAAGTGCTCTCGAAAGTTTAGTATGAGTATTTTTCAGAAAATTTAATTTAGATTTACGAACGCGATGCTGATTTTCAGACGAAGCCAGAGGTTGCCGTGGGTTATAGTCTGTTTGTATTTTTTCAGTTTCATAAAATGGAATTTCACCAAATTCCTGGTCGACAGAAACGGACAGCCAATCAAACGCTACGCGCCTACGGACGCCCCAATGGTTAGTTTAATAGTTTTTAAGTGTGAACTAAGAAATTGCGATAAATTCGACCTCACTGTGAATACTGCTAAATCAATAATTTTCAGGTGTATTTTGTTTGTTTCAGTAAGAAACAAATATGGGTGTCTGTGTGTAGTTTATACAGTCAACCTGGGGGCCAATATATTTTTAGTTTAATTAAGCTAAATCTTCATTCAATCCATGTCCCTACTTTGTAGTTAAAATAAGTTTTGCTAACTCGACATTATATATAGGTACTGCACACATTTGAGAATACGAACACCAAAAACGGTCAAGCAGGTTCGAAGTTTGTGTAGTTTTCGACAAACTCAACGATCGTTTATATACGCTAATCGGCCAATGTTTCTTTAAGGGGCGTAACTGCAGATTAAGCGTATTCCTAGGCCTAAGCCTAAGCGTTGAAAGAACGATTCCTTAGCCTAAGCCTAAGCCTAAGCAAAAAATGTAATCTAGAATTTGAACCTACTCGTTTATAGACCCACCAGAAACCAGGACGCCCCTTAAAGTAACATGGGCCCGCTGATCAATGCATATAACGACTGTAAACCGAGCTTCTGACAAGAAATAACGGAGAATTGGAGACCAACTGAAATGGGGGTATAAGGCGAAATGTAGACAAACCATATTCAAATTTGTATAACGAATAAACCTGGCAAAGCTTATACTTGCGAACATGTGAATGATAGACAATTCCATTTATATTCTGGTAATGATCAATGTGTATACCGTTTCTTATATTCACTGTATTGTTAGCAGGATGCCGAACAAGATATTATGGCGGCGCTTCGGGTTTCTCATTAAAGCAACAAAGTCGATGTTAAAATTTGAAAAAGGTCAGCAATTGAAAATTGTTCGTATTATAGACGTAGTGTATGGTTATTTTTTAAATAATTAATTAGTGTTTCACGTCATGTTCCCTCAGAATGGCAAATCATTTTGCAAAAACTATTTTGATTTGGTTATAATTTTAATTACTGTTACCCTGCTAGAAGAGTGATTTTAACTTTTTTGCAGAATTTAACACAGTCGTAGTATTGCTTCTATTTCGGACAGGCACCGTAGCTAGAGGAAAGCAGAAGGCTCAGCTCCAACTCGAGAAATTTCGGGCCCATAAAGTTTTAACCTTGCTTGTAAAGTCATCTGAAATCCTTGCATATCCGTCCTAAAAGAACTAAGCCCCGTAGCAAGGTAATCTTGCTAACGGCCGGTAGTTGAGTATAATTTTGTAGTACAATGATCTTAGTGTTGTGTATGTCATATTTGTGATGAAATGGTTGCAAACTTCTTGAAGAAGCCAGCCATTTCGGATGCTTTTCTTTGCGCTGTAGTTTAGCAACTTACCTATATTTTTAGATTAGTAAAGTGTGACTGACTTAATGGCTTGAAATTAAAAGTTGTAATTGCCTGAAAGAGCTCATAACTACTGCAGTGACCCGAACAAGAGGGGGTAATAAGAGGGAGGGTCCCCATTTTGAGCCGCAATCAATAGGAGTCCGTATCCCTAATAAGAGTCCGTAAGCGGATAGAGTTCCTAAACCTAATTATAGTCCATAAATGTCAATTATTCCTAACTGTAGCGCATAAATGACTCCAGGACCAAATAAGTTTGAGTTTGAAACTTTAAAGTATACGTAAGTTTCTAAAGCAGGGTGCAATCAGAATTCCAATTCAAACGGTTTTCGATTCCGATCCCTGTTGCTGATATGTTGCATAAAACTTCTGCATCATTTATCTATTAAATTGTTTTCCGATGAGTTAACTTATCAATAATTAATTGTAGTTTATTTTTACAGAGCAAAAAACGATTTTCATTTTGTTCATGCGATGTTTTTGAGAATTGTTGCCAGCCAACACACACTCTAAATCAATATTATACTGGTTAATACAAGTTATCCGTATAGTCTACAAAAATTTGTAGTTCCGATTCCAGATAAATTTGCTGTTACGATTCTGATTCCGGTATAATCCAGTTCGGCTGGCCGGAATATCAACAACGAAAAGCGGCGGAGAGTGGGTTAAAAATAATAGTTCGTAACCAAATAACAGGGGTGGCGTCCCTCCTAGAGGCTAAATAAATATCAGTCCCCTTCTTATTCGGGTCACTGCAGCGTGTCCTTTATAATACTGACATTTTTGCCTTTGTGATACTGGTGATTGAAACGGCGATGTTATATCTCAAATAAATGAAAACGTTACGCGGAAACTGTTACACGATTGGGCCCATGTATAGATCAGGGGCTTCCACTTTTCCAGGGTGGAAACCTTACGACCAGGAGTGCATCGTAGCCACTCCTGTATGACGACCTGATTTTTCGCTGGTTTGTAGGAAAAATCGCGGGCTTAGGTTTTGCTGTGGGAAAGTGGAAAATTCATAAGCCTGCATATTCCCTGGTTCTGTAGGGAAAATCTGTAGTGTAAAGTTTGTTTGGAAAACGGGAAAAGTGGAAAATTTAAAAGCTTACATTATTCCTGGGTTGGTAGGGAAATTTGAAGCATAGGTTTTGGTTGGAAAACGGGAAAAAGTGGAAAATTTAAACATTTTGAATTTCCCTTGGTTGGTAGGGAAAATCTGTAGTGTAAGTTTGTTTGCAAAATGGGAAAAGGGGAAATTTTAAAAGCTTACATTATTCCTGGGTTGGTAGTAGAAAATTTGAAGCATAGGTTTTGGTTGGAAAACGGGAAAAGTGGAAAATTCGAAACCCCTTGATTTTCCCTTGGTTGGTAGGGAAAATCTGTAGTGTAAAAGTTTGTTTGGAAAACGGAAAAAGTGGAAATTTTGAAAGCTTACATTATTCCTGGGTTGTTAGGGAAAATTTGAATCATAGGTTTTGGTTGGAAAACGGGAAAAGTGGAAAATTTAAACGCCTAGATTTTCCCTTGGTTGGTAGGGGAAAATTTGCAGCATATGTTTTGGTTGGAAAACGGTGGAAAATTTAAACGCCTTGATTTTCCCTCGGTTGGCAGGGAAAATCTGTAACTGTAAAAGTTTGTTTGGAAAACGGGAAAAGTGCAAATTTTAAAAGCTTGCATTATTCCTGGGTTGGTAGGGAAATTTCTGAAGCATTGGTTTTGTTTTTAAAACGGGAAAAGTGGAAAACTTCGACGTCTGGAATATTTCCCCTTGGTTGGAACTGAAAATCTAATGCATAGGTTTTGTTTTGGAAAATGGGAAAAGTAGAA
>JASANG010004081.1:0-21454 GCA_030248215.1 Enoplolaimus lenunculus
CCCGTGAGACTGGAGTTCGAATCTCACCTTGAAATTACATCTCATGCGAAATTGCAAATATTCATGCGAGAAAGGGTTAATGCCATGTCTAAGCTTAAACAAAAAATAGCCTAAAATCGAATACTACTATATTTCAGTCGTGAGAAGAAAAATCGTATGGCACAGAGAGTGTAAACATGGGCCTAACAAACCATAAATTTGGTAAAACTGATATTTATTTGGCCTCTCCAGGGGGTAGCTTCCCTGTTATCGGTTACGGACTGTTATTTATTTTTAATCAACGCCCCGTCATTCTTCGTTACTGAAATATGTCCGGTATTGCAAATTTCTGCTGAATTAAACGTTTATTTGTCTTGTGTCACTAGCTCGAGCGATCATGCAATGTTATACTTAGGCATGTACTTTCAAAATTTAAGTACTCTTTAAAGTTTCGAACTCAACTTTATTTGGTCATGGAGTCATTTATACACTACAATTGGGAATAACTGACCTTCATGGACTCTAATTAGGATTTAGGGACTCCATCCGCTAACGGACCCTTATTAGGGATACGAACTCCTATTGATTGGGACTCAACATGGGGACCCCTTCTTATTCGGGGGACTACAATGCTGATAGTGCTCTATTCATTATTGGTGGAAAACACATGGCTAAGCTTATGCCGTAAGCGATGTGATTGGTTTAAATATTTTAAAACCAATCATTCGGCATAATAATTTTTATTGAGTTAATTTTGAAACATTCGATTGGTTGCCGTTATAGCGAATTAGAACCAACCGAGTTATCAGAAGTTCGTTTTATTAATGTCCAAAACATTTTTGTTAGAAACGGTTAACGCATAAAGACATGTATTAATAATTACATTGCAAAAAATAGTGAGTCAACTTGACTCTCTTCGAATTAGGCTTTTCGGGACTGCATAAACTGAGTCAAATTCGACTCCGTCAGAGTCAAACGTGCGACTCAGTGAACCGAATATGACACCGGCGGAGTCGAATTTTGACTCAATGCGTGTAGTCCCGAAAAGCCTATTTTGGAGATAGTCATTTTGACTCACCATTTTTTGCAGTGTCTTAATAATCACGGGTGCAGTTAGAATTTTGCATATTAGCACTTTAACTGGCTAGCATAGCGATTGTAAATTTCAGTTTTTACTCTACAAACTCAGATAAATGTTCGTTTCTTTGCATTAGGAGAAGGGATATACTACATGCATTCCACGATTGCGTTGCCCAAGTGCCTTAGTGTTGTGAAATTACCACGGTTTCTACTGTAGGGCCGGGGGCAGGCCATCCAGTTGGCCGGCCGGCACAATTTACTATTTTGAAAAATTATCATGTATTTATATAATAGTATATACACTGCGAAAAATGGTGAGCCAAATTGACTGTCTCCGAAATATGCTTTTCCGGACTACGCAATCTGAGTCAAAATTCGACTCCGCGAGAACTGAGTCAATCGAAGAGTCGCATATGAACCTGGTGGACCCGAATTTGACTCAGTTTGTGTAGTCCGGAAAAGCCTATTTCGGACAGAGTCAATTTGACTCACAATTTTTTGCTGCGTATCGTTGCGTTTCTAGAAGTTATATCAATCAAGTTAAGTTCGGTAATTCAACAAGAAACGACCTCGTCGTCAAATATACGTTAACTATAACAACAAGTTCAGTCGGATCCCTTATAAGCCAGCCGGTCGGCAGGCTCCAGGCCGGTGCAGAACACTGAATACCTTATTATCAAAAATTGGCTGCGATTCATTTTGAGGCTGCCATTCCATTAAAATTGTCGGCTTTGCGTTGCTAAAACTTTTCCGTGCGACATGAAACAACGCATATCTGTAAGTCAAGATCAATCACTGACTCTGCAGAATTTGCTAATTTTTTATTCTCAAAACCAAATACGATCACAGTATGATGAAGTACACTAAATGAAATGGTGAGTCAAATTGACTCTCTCCGAAATAGACTTTTCCTGACTACACAAACTGAGTCAAAATTTCACTTCGCCTGCGACTCAGTGAACCGAATATGACTCCGGTGGATTCAAATTTTGACTCAGATTGTGTAGTCAGGGAAAACCTATTTCGGAGAGAGTCAATTTGACTCGCCATGTTTTGCAGTGTATAAAGTTGCATGTCGAACCAAAATTATATACATATATTTTTGATCTGGCAACAATTAGACACCAAATAAGCTATGATTTACTTTAGTTTTACTTTAAAATTTGAATAAAAAGATATTAAATGTTTATCTAAATTTACGTCCATAGCTGAAGTGTTTACAGTATCTTCTACTAGACAACAATTGAGTAATGCTTATAGCTTTAGGCTAAATTTTTGGTTCGGTTTAAGCTTTACACGGCTCATGTAAAGATCAGCGGCGGAACGTTTTTCTGTGGGACTGCAATTGAGTAAGCTTAAGCTTTAGACTAATTCTTTTGCTTGGCATAGGCGTACGAATACGCTGATTCTTACGCTCAGGCTTATGCTTAGGCTTAGGAATAAGCGTATAATACTGTCCCGCCCCTGTTCTTTACACTGGCCGCTTTACACGTGGGCTGCGCTGAGCCTTGTGTTTACGTTTTGGAATGACTAATTTTTTTGCTTTGGTTTAGGCTTTACACGTAGGCTGCGCTGAGGCTTATATTTAGGCTTAGGAATATGCTTAAAATTTTTTACAGCAAAAAATACTTACACGAAAAATGTAACAATGCATACGACGAAATGATACGGCGTCAGCCATGACGGTGTCATACAACTTTTTGGACGTTTCATTTTTTGAAAATAGTGCTATTTTCAATTCATTTATTTATTACAACTAAAACTATTTTGTAAGCATAAACAAAGGGTGTCATTTTCGAAATAATAAACGCCCGAAATTGCAGGAAAACTGGCAACGAAGACTTAAAAAAATTTCACTTTTAAAATTTTTTATCCAATTTAATTTTAAAGTTACAGTAATCAATGTTTTTCAAAGACAGAAAAGTTTCAAAAACAAATTAAGTTACGTCGTCAAAGAGACATTTTGACACGAAAGCCAGTAGCGAAGTTTCTGTCAAATTTTCTTCAAAATCGAATTGCAAAATCATAATTAACCCTTTCTCACATGAATATTTTCTATTTCCCCTGAGACCTACTTTTATGCTAGCATTCGAACTCCAATGACTGGATTGGGAGGCGCATACCATTACCACTCAGCTATAGGAGATTGACGCTCGAGCCCGAGGGGCTGTCACATCTTGTGTTGATTTAGTACTATGTATACGTGTTGCAATTGTTAAACACGGTGCGATATATACTGTTTAACGTATATACACTGCGCTGAGTTGCCTATAGACAACTCAATGTGAGAAGGGGTTATAGATAGTAAACTGAAAATGTTTCGTTTAACCCTTTCTCACATGAATATTTTCTTTTTCCCCTGAGACCTACTTTTATGCTAGGAATCGAACTCCAGTGACTAGAGTGGGAGGCGTTTACCATCACCATTCAGCTATAGGAGCTTGACGCTCGAGCCCGAGGGGGCTCTCACGTTTTGTGGTGATTTAGTACTATGTATTCGTGTTGCATTTGTTAAACACGGTGCGATATATACTGTTTAACGTATATACACCGCGGGTTAAAAGCTGTTTCTACAATACTTACTGTAGTTACGTGAATAAGAGGGGGGCTGATAATTATTTGTCCTCTCGAGAGGGTATTCCTCCTGCTAATTGGTTACGGATTGTTATTTATTTTCAACCCGCCCTCATCACCCTTCGTTACTGATATATATCCGGTATTGCGAACATCCGTTAAATTAAACGTTTTTTGCCTTGTATCAAAAACTTGAGCGATAATACAAGGATATACTTTGGAATGTAACTTTCAAAACTTAAGTACGCTTTAAAGTTTCGAACTCAACTTGAAATTAGGTATAACTGACATTTATGGACTCTAATTCGGGTTAAGCGACTCTATCTGCTTACGGACTCTTTTTAGGGATACGGACTCGTAGTGATTGGCACTCAAAATGGGGACCGTTCTTATTACCCCCTCTTATTCGGATCACTACAGTACTTGAATTGAAATTTTGGCAAACCGTTGTGTCATGTGCTGCATCAAGCGTGCACATGATACTGCTCAACAAGAGCATGCAGCTGTGTGCATTCAGCACGAAAAAGAATGTAACCAGCTCGCGTTGAATTTTTAACCTACCCCCCAGTTTAGAGCGTCAATATTGTCGGAGACTGAATTTCAGATGTTGTTGTAAACACTAAAAAAGTGGTCCGTTTTTATTTTTACCAAAAATTAACGTTTGATGAACGTAAATCGACCCCCCCCTGATTGAAAAAGGTCAAAAACACAACGAGTGCTGGTACATTCAGTCCCACGTGGAATCTAGTAAGCTGCATACTCTTGTGATCATCCACTCTTAGCTCGAGTAAGAAAAATTGTTGAATAATTGTAAGGTTTGACGCAAAAACCCTTTTAATTGAAATTAAACTTACGTTAAAATGTGGATTGCGTCATATTTTGACAGCGGTATTTTACAAAGAGGCTAAATTATAAGCTGATAAGCTGTTTAAAACGAGCAAATTTAAAAAACAATAAAATACAAACGCGTGTTTTTCACACTTTGTATATATCCGATCATTTGATAACGCAACAATTGCGTCGGTTTTAATTGTTTTCTTGTGTATGTAGTAGGCCAATCTGCTATTCAGGCTAATTATTAATTGGATTGAGGTCAATCGGGATATTTTACGTTTTATAGCAGTTTGGAATGAGCTAAACTGCTATTGAACTGACATACGAATCAGATTCGATTATTTGCACAGACACAATACCGTTTACCAATCAGCGTTCGTCTTTATATCACTGTTGCTTTGCGTCATCTCGCAATCGCCATTTGGTCTAGGTGAAATTGCTATTTTATTATTCGAATGGCAGATTGGCCTAGGCCAATTAGTGATTGGCCTGAATAGCAAATTGGCCTACGACATTTACAAAAAGCTAACCATAACTGTTTCCTAAATAAGCATTGTTCGCTGAGAAGTATTACATTTCATCAGCTTGCATTGATAAATCTCGATCATTCGTTAAGCGTTCAAATTGAACAGAGTAGGTTTAGATTTTAGACAACAATTTCGATTTAGGCTTTTAGGCTTAGGTTTACACATTTTCAACGTATGGCCTAACTTAGAAACATGCGTAATCTGCATTTACGGTCCTTAAAGTAATATCATGCGGGGTTCACGTTATAACTGGGGCAGCTTGGGACACGTTTTGTCCCTATTAGCCTGTTGGGTAACATTTTGTCTGCTAATAGACTCTATATCATATTCAAAAATTCGTATTTCTCTGCTATCATCATGTGTAAATCACCCTTTGTCCTTCAATATCATATGATATTCGACGTATTGTCAGCGAATATCATATGATATATTTTCAAATGTCTGCATACTTGAGAACATACCCACATTGTCCTATTGAATACCATATGCTACTAGAATTTGAAATTTGAATTTTTGAATTATGACACTTTTTCTGAAGCGGTTTTGTGCCGGAAATACATTTGCAGACGTGTATTTGGTATTTTAGCACATCTGTGCCTCTGCCGTTCGACTTTCCATTAATTTATTAGCACCCGAAAATTACACTGTTCCGCTGAATATCATATGACATTCGTTGTAATTTTGGAATATCATATGACATTCGCACAAATGTCCCTCAGTATCACGTGACATACCGACTCTTGTACACATTGATCTTCTGAGAGCGGTGGTTTGTAAGTAAATGTCATATGACATTCGAGTTTTGTCTGTTCACCCGATATGAGTGCTTGAATTTTAACGTTGACGTCGAATCAACATGGGACAAACCGTGTCCCGCCAGCCCCAGTTATAACGTGAATCCCGCATCATTAAAAGTTTATTATGGTGGTGAAAATATTTAATTAGACACGTTATCTACAGAACTACACAATCTGAGACTCGGCACTTAGTTTTGGTTTAGGCGTGAAACTAATTGTTTGAAAATTTCACAACCTGATGCCTACTAAAATGTGCTCTTGTTTATGCGTTTTGGTTAACGTAAAAGTATAAGCGAATATGGTAAAATCTGTATGCAAATTTTCTAATTATAGAACAATCCCGTCTATGTACTATGAAGCCATATATAAATACTGTAAAGTTGCACAAAATACGTATTTGGGGCACTATAGCTTTAATTATACAGATTTAAACGTCATTCATAAATCTGACCAAGTTTTGGGATAATTTGCTAACATTTTTGTCTTTTATATAATCGTAATTAACACAGCCACTGAAAACATGCCACAACACCAATATTAACTGCTGTAAGAGGTTTTGTATAAACATTATTAAGATCAGAAGAATATTGTAATGTTTTGAGTTGGTTTTGGTCAAATAATTTGGCCACAAACTTCCAGTATTAGGTTTCATACGATTGGACAAATGGTGTTTGTAAATAAAATGAGTCCATCTGGCATTGGTTGTTTAAAAATGAAACGAAGAAATAAAATTATTGGTGAACTGTAAATTCCAATGAGTTAATTAATCAACTCAGACGGAAAATTAGTTACTTCTGAGTTAATAACAGCAAACTTTAACTCACTTTGAGTTAAGTTGATTCTGACTCTGAGTTTGATTCCGGGAAAGTTGATTAATTAAATCACAATGAGGGACCATTGAAAGCATAATATCGACTGAAGTTCATATTGCACGATATCAACCAATATCAGGTTCAAGTTATATGCCACTCCCATCTCGCCTTCGAAACCAAAAATGTATTGTAAACGTTAAAAACTTTGTCGACAAGAAATGTTTTCAATGCGCCGTTCTTTCTGCGTTTTATCCTGCTGAAAATAATCCTCAGATTGTTTCTCACCATGCCCCTTATGTCAATTGGTGCAAGTTTGACAATTATGAATTCCCGTTCACTCTTTCACAACTGCCAGATTTTGAACGTCGAAACGAAATCAGTGTTTTCGTGTACGCATACAGTGATGAAGACTACATTTTTTCCGGTATATCGTTCCTTGCTTCCTCACTCTAGCGTGCGACATCAACCAGTTACTCTGCTACTGCTTCAAAACGACGAAAGCACTAATTGGCAATATTGCTGGATCAAGCGTTTCAATGCTTTGCTTTATGATCAGCGTAAGCACAAGTGTCGCAAGTACCTTTGCCTGCGTTGTATGTTTCCGTTTTATGCTCCAGAAGATCTTTTTATTCACGAGCAACGATGCAAGCCTAGCGAAAGTTAAACTATCGAGATGCCTCATGAAGATAACAACAAGCTGTATTTTGCACAACCGTCAAAATCACTGCGTCAGCTGTGCGTATTTTATGCAGATTTCGAATGCATTTTGAAGCCAAGAGACAGGTGCGTACCTAGCTGTCAACACTCTTACAGCCTAAAACTAACCGAGCACGTTCCGTGCGGGTTTGGCGTTGTTCAAATTATTCAATGTTGCGATCACAGCACGCGCAAAATAGCTGTTCCTATGGTGCGTCGAAACGAAAACACAGTATTCGACTTTTTGAACTACATTGTAAACACTGCAGTAAAATACCATCAAAGCTTGATTTCACGTCCGAAACTAATGCCGACACTGGCGAAACTGGCATGGAACGACTTTTTTTCACGCCACGACTGTGCGATATGCAACCAATCGTTTATTTCGTTCCAATCATGTCCATGCAAAAGTCGACGCACTTGGTGTAATGAGTGTCGTCAAGTCGTGTCGCGCGATCACTGTAAAATATGTGACAGATTCAGGGGACCGAGTCACTCTACATGCAATATCCAATTCCAACTTAGCACAGATGTCGGCGTTTTCATTCACGATCTTAAAAACTACGATTCTCACCTGATTATGCAGCATATTGCGGAGGTCGCAAACGAGCGCAATTTCAAGTTGGAGTGTGTCGCTAGAACAATTGAAAAGTAGGTAATGTTTGCAATTATAGTTCCAGCTGATGATAAAATAAAATACAGCTGGAGGATCAAATTTCTTGATTCATTTCAAGTTTTGCCAAGTTCTTTAGAGAGTTTGGTTGATAATCTACGCAGCAATGGCAAAAGTAATTTTTTAACCGTCAACCACTTTTTCATTACCTTCTGACCACGATTTGCTGCTGCGCAAAGGTGTCTACCCGTATGAATTCGTCGACAGCTTTGAAAAATTCAACCAAACTGAACTTCCCCCTATAGAGCAGTTTTAGAGTGCTGTTAAATTGGCAAACATCTCGTCACAAGAATATGAACATGCTCAAGCGGTATGGCAACATTTTGGTTGCGACACGCTTGGCGATTACCACGATCTATATCTGCTATGTGATACACTTTTACTGTGCGATGTATTTGAAAACTTTCGGCAACTTTCGCTGTTTCATTATCAACTGGATCCTGCGGTGTATCTTGCATTATGCAGCGCTACGCTAAAGTAAACAACCCGGGCGTTAACGATTATAATTGTGATCAACCTACATCCTACATTCTAAGTTTTGATGCAAACAATTTGTACGTGTTTTGTATGAGCCATAAAATGCCAGTGTTAGGTTTCTGTTGGCTGGATGAAAACCAATTGCAATCTATTGATGTCGAAAATATTCCCGAGGATGGTGACTTCGGCTATGTTTTTGACGTGGATCTTGAGTACCCAACTAGCTTACATCAACGACACAACGACTATCCGCTTGCTCCTGAGCAGTTGGAAATTACTGACGACATGTTGTCAACGTACAGTTTGGAACTAAAGCAAATTTTGTTTTTCAAATCAGACAAACAAGTGAAGCTTGTTCCCACGTTGTTCAACTAACACTCTTACATTGTGCACTACCGCAATTTAAAGTTATACTTTTCTCTCGGAATGAAACTCGTGCGAATCAACCGCGCGATTAAGTTTTCAAGCTGCATGGATGCAGCCTTACATAGAATTTAACACTTAGCAACTGAAACAGGCGAAAAACGTGTTCCAAAAACACCTGTTTAAACTACTAAACAATTCTGTGTTTGGTAAAAGTATGGAAAACGTTCGACATTATGTTGACGTTAAACTGGTAACTGATGTTGAAAAGTTTCGGAAACTAGCGGCAAACCCACGTTATGATCGTTGCGAAGTGTTCAACGACAACTTAGTTGCTGTAATGCTTATTCTAACGCGCTTGTGTTTGAACAAACCAATTTATGTTGGTTTTAGTGTTCTTGAATTATCGAAACTTATAATGTACGAGTTCCACTATAACGCACTTACTCAAATTTTCCCATCACACCGATTGCTGTATACTGACACATATTCTCTGACTTATGCAATTGAACCCGAAGATTTGTACGTTACGCTTAAGCAGAATACAAACTTGTTCGACTTTAGCGACTATCGGACTGATCACGAGCTGTACAACGTGAGCAACAAAAAAGTAATGGGGAAATTCAAAGACGAAACTAACGGACAACCTATTGCAGAGTTTGTAGATCTACGTTCGAAAATGTACAGCATTTTATGTCATGATCACTCAAAAAACGCGCAAAAGGCGTAAGCAAACCCGTGGTTAAAAGGCAAATTTGCCACAACGATTATGTGCAAACGCTGCGCAACGGATCGCTGCGTCGTCATGCAATGGAAACAATTAGAAGTGATCGACATAAAATTTTCACTATTGAACAGTTAAAAGTAAGCCTTAGCGCGTACAATGACAAACGTTTTATTGTAAACAATGGCATACAAACGTTGGCTTATGGGCACAATGGAATCCAGCAGCAAAGAAATTTGAACGGCGAAACAATAAATGAATTAATATTGGGTTTCGGCGACAACTTAATATGATTAAATTGAAACTGTTCACAAAATTTTATTCACAAATCATAAATATTTAACTATAACAAACATGTTAACAAGGCAAATAAGCATCAAAAGATAATAATTTACTTCAGTAAATATGCTTCAAGTGCGTCGCAATGCATGTAGAGCAAATATATTTCATTTATTGCGCTTTGATTTTTCAGTTCAGGCAATTGCTTAGCGAGTTGCGGCGCAACAAGTCGCGAACATGATCAAACTCTGCGATATGAGGCCGAGGCGGAACTCTTAAGCGAGTTCTAATTGGAGTTTCCGAATCACCAAGTGCTTGTAGATCTAAGAGCTTAAGGTAGGCAGCAGAAGCGCGCGCTTCATTGCTTGTCTTGCAGGATTCACCGTAAAATTCTGCGCTGCCCAACTGTAACTTATATCGATGTGTTTCCGAAGTACTCTCCGGCAGTCGCTCGTAAATAAATGAGACAGACTGGCGGGTATGCTGATGAAGAAAATTGTTTAACTGCTGCTGAACATTCATAGTGTTATATTTCAATGATAAGTACGTGTACGTTTTACAATCTGTAACATACAAACACGACAGTAGACAGGCAACAGTATTCCTCATTACGCAATACAAAGTTACTACAAGCTACAAATTTCGAAGTACAACTGCAATAGTGTTAGCTTTGGGCAACTGCTGAACCGCTGCAACCAACTATAAGTTTGTTTTTGTGAAACCAATACGATATTTATGCAAAACCAATCTGCTGCAAACAACTCTAAATTTTTGGTGAAACAATTATAAATTTTATGCTGAGCAGTTTTATCTTGGACAATAGCTAACGCTCAGTCGTGGTTGCAAAATAGAATAAAACTGAAATTTTCGCTTCGCTGTGAGGCAAAACTAAATAAAACTGCAAGTTTCAAACTTATATACCTTTGTGCTACTGGCTGCACTATTTTTTGAAGCAAAAAACTGCTTGAAAGCATTACTTCATTCATAAAAATATCAACGCTTTAAAACATGACTTCGTTTAAGGTTGGAGAATCCGAGCGTTGCATTTTTCTAACCATAATATTGCTCGGGGCTGTTTTAATTTTGATATCAACATGCGGCAATTCCTTTCACGGGGCTGCTGTTTCCAATTTTAGAGTTTTTGCAGTATGGCTAAGTCTGCCAGTCTCATAAACGTCTATTTGTTCAGAGATTGTGACTGTGCCAATGTACTGTTGTTAGTTTGCGCTTGTGCAGAATTAGATTTTCGTGCAACCTTTTCAAATTCGTAAATATTTCTGGATCTTGGAGCCCTGCGTTTGCTTCCACTGCTAGAAGCCGGCGGATGTCATCAATTGTTCAAATACAGTGTCATCAGTAGCAACGTAGTGTGTTTCCGCTGTTCGAATTACTTTTGTTAAATGTTCAACAAACTGCATGATTTTGATGCGTACAACAACATCACTACTGCAACTTTGTCACTCGCTAGCAAATTTTCTTGCCCACTTGCGAAAGCCGATATGTGCGTTACTTCCAGAGTTTCCAAGAAAAATATTTAATTAGCTGAAAGTATGATTGGCGAACCTGTATTTTTAGTGAAACTTAATTTTCACGATTCACTTAACTAAATAATTTATAATTGAGGATTTGTAGAATTTTGTGCGAGAAATTTATTGCGTTTCAGAGGCAAACTTGTCAATACCTGAGAAACATTCTAACTTTTACAATGATTTGATATACATATGTATGTTTATTGTAAATATGTGTCCTGAAGATGTGTTTACTTTGCCACTGTTCTTCTTGTTTGCAGGTTGTCACTAATACAAAAATATATGTTGCTGTATTTTGTAATTTACGCGTATTGTGTTACAACTGCAAGCTTTGACGCGTAAAACTTTTGGCAGTAGTTGGACATGATTTCACTTCGCAAACAGTTCGCGTACAAAGTGTTTCAAACATTGCATGAGCACCAAGGTTTCTTTTTATATATTATCCGGTAAAAATTTAGTCAGGTTTATTCATACATTTCGAGCAACCAAGTTTCAGTGCCTCCATTTAAAACGTTATGCGAAAACAGTTAGTAGATTAATAAGTGTTGCCAATAATTAGCTAATTGGAAAAAGCAATGGGCAGCAATTAAAGTATTGCAAACTGTTAGCCAATCAGAAGGTGCTGGCAATAGTTAAATTAAAAAGTGTTGGCAACAGTTAGAAAATTAGATGTTGGCAACAGTTAGCAAATTAGAAAATGATGGCAACAGTTAAAAACCGGAAAGTGTTGGCAACAGTAGTACACAAATCGGAATCTGTTGTAATCTTTGCTTTGGACGAATTCTACTAAAATTCTTGCAAATTAAACGTAATATCAACAATTTAGGAAGATTGATTGAAAATTGCACTTTTTTCTTCAAATATGTGTATACTATTCAGTGTCTTAAAATGTACCCGGACGAACTTTGAGGCATCACGAAAACTATGGTATAGGGACAGCTGAGGAGCAAAATATTTATTGTTTTATAGCTTTACGTTAATTAAATCAATGGCTAGAACGAAAACAGCATCATACGAAAGAAATAAATGGTATTATATCAGGATGCTACACTTAGCTATTGGAACATCTTTATAATTACTTCGTGATTTAATAGAAAAAAACTAAAAATCATTTCTCTTAGCATGGGTCAGAAATTCAACATACAATTTTAGTGTACATTGAGTTTTCAATGTTTAGGTTTCTGGTGTCTCCAACTGGGTTTGGAGCAACTGTTCCATTTACACAGCGGAAACCGCTGCTTCAGGCGCTTATAACAAAGACTGTTTGTGAAACGCTTAATATTGTGTTTGACATTGAACCTCAGCTTAAAAAACGAGGGCTAAAAGTTCGGTACGATAAACTGCTCCAACAGTTTGAAAAACATTCTCTTCCTAATATTCCCGGTTACAGTTTTGAGAAAATGAATCCACTGAAACTTGGTTATCCAGTAACAACTCGCGAGATTAACACAAGAAAAGCCACGGATTTCCTAGACAAAATAAAAAGAAATTGGCCGCAGCAAAAGATACAAAACTCCTGATACCTTCGTTGTCGTTGGAAAGTTTGAATCTTTTGCTACAAACATGCTGTATTGTAGAAGCAAACAGAAAGGTACTCATCTTTATAGCTATATTTGAACTTAAAGCAAAGAACAAGCTGTAAAATAACTGCTTTTGACTTTGAACTAATGTAGTTGTGGAGGTGAGGTAGCTGTCTTTACATATTATTGTGTGCTCTACAGAAAAAATGTACATAATATGTAATTTGCTTGAATTTCAATTTTCGCAATTGTGCATTTTAGAGTTACCGGAAAACAATGGGTCATCCACGTAATTCTGTCTACGCTACTGTAAAAAAATTGTCCACACACCTGGTTTTAAGGGCGCGACAAAACGACAATGTCGTTATTAAGCTATAAGGACTTCACAGAAGGTGTAACTAGATAGTGGGTTTTGAAAGCAGGTCCTTCGAAAGGACTAAAGACAGTGTAGACACTATCTGGACACAATGTCTGAAAATACAAGTTTCTTCGAACAGACCCTGTATATTTGCAAAGCAAAGTTCCTTCCGACAAACTTTGTGTTACGAAATATGTTGAGTTCCTTCTGACAGACGCTGGACAAAACAGTTGTCCTTTAAATAACGTATTGACAATTTAGCATGGGTATGGACGGCAACGTGACCACGCATAAACAATAAAATTACAGACTTAGGGGCTCGTACGTGGCGACAATTTTTTACAGTAGCGTAGACAGTATAACGTGGACGACCCATAACAAACAACGACTACGAACTGAAACGGAATTAAAACTCTGCGACGCAACTATCTCAGAACTTCATTCAAAATTAATACGGCAACAAAATTACCGTTGTACATCTATGAACGATTTATACAACACTTGCATATGCCTTAAAGAGTTATTTGGTGTTTTCACAACTGAAAAAGTAAAGCAAATGTTGTATCATGTGCCGAAATCCTGCATGCAACGTCGCTTGCAACTAATTGATACAAATACCTATTTGCGTGCGACAGAATTATTATGGAGGGCAGCAATTTCATTCCTGGATTCATCTTCTGCTTTAACTGCACAATTGAAGGACAACAGCAACACTGGAGGTGTTAATCCTGTTGCAGTTCTTGACGCAGTACCTTCAGTGTTCGAGTTATTTTACAGATTATCGTCTCACGCTGTGTCTTATTACACTATGGTTTGTGACTTATACACTCGATATACAACTGTGCTAAGCTATTCCTAAACCCCGACAATGGCACCAAAATGGGGCAAAAATTTGACGAATTTAAAAACTTGCAAACTCGAACTGAAGAAATTGGCATTTTAGGAGATTTTCTTATGGCAACCCATGCTGAAATAAATTTGACCGTCGACAATATTCAATCTGGGGGGTAAATTGCAGATTCTGTGGAGTTATTGGGTCAACAAATGAATAAATTTGTTGGCACTTTAAACCAAGAAATTGACTAGCTGTACCGCATTGCAGCGATTTGTTTGTATTAGTTCCAATCTTACCGCTTTATTTTAAAAAGCATAGAAAAAATTTAAAGCTGATATATGAACAAATTGTTGTTTACAGTGACATCTAAAGCTAAATGATGTAGTTTGTTGTCATGTAAACAGTGTAGTTTGTATCGCTGCAATACCATATTGCTTGTATTTATTGTATTGACGATTGAATCAATATGTAAGTGAGTTTTGTGGTGATACCAAGGATTGTTTTGTGTGTTTCAATATATAAAACAGTAAAATTTAACTCATGTGTAACTTGAAGGTGAAAGTTGACATTACTCAGACTATTGCATTTGGAATAGTAAATAAGAACCGCAATATTGGCAATAGTTGAGATAATTTGAATTATTTATTGCGAATGTTTGCCTGTTCCAACTAATACGTTTCAGGCTGGAAACCAAACTATTGGCACAGTTACAGTTTTGCAACTGTTACATTTTGGTTAGAACCGAAACAGTTCGAAGTGTTGGTAACAGTTGCATTTTATGTAAGCTGTTGGTAATACTTTGAACTGTTGGCAACAGTTGTATTTGATGCAAACTATTGGTAACAGTTCGAACTGTTGGCAACAGTTGCATTTTGTACAAACTATTGGTAATAGTTGGTGTTATGTTTTATGGGGATGATCACCTTAGTTTTAGGATACGACCCGCCGGCTCGGGCGAGCTTATTTAAACCGAGACGGACGGAAGGGGTCGGGAATCTCCTGTAAGTTCGACAGACCCGTAAACTTCAAGCTCGCTGATACGAGCGTTTATTGACACAAACGAGTAACACACGAGTAACAAACAAGTGATAAACGAGTAGGGACTCGGAGGGTTACCTTACGGACACGGATCTGAACGGAGACGTGGCCGGATCGAACAAAGTGCAATTAAACGCTCGAAGCCCGAGAAATACACTTAAGTAAAAGAAAACCAAAATTTAAAATAAAGACGAGAAAACTTGATATTCTCAGAAAACGCAACATTCTTAGAGATCTAAAATCCAAACTGATCTCTTGGCTGGCTACCGATCCGAAGTATCGAAATATGCAAATTAATCCAATTTGCATATTTGATACTTTGCCGAAACAAGTTTACGCCTCCGCGTAAACAACGACAATTTCCGAAAACAAGCGCATCACGCGCTATTATATCGGAATCGGATCGGGGACCATCCCTTACGGAAAGGGTATGTTGTCCAACATCCCCCCTCGGTAAGTAGTGGCGTCCCTTGCCACGGAATTCGACATAATATACAAAAGACAACATACACAGTATAACCCTTCTTGGGTACAGAAATAAGAGAAACGACGAACATCCCTTCTTGGGGTACATCAAGCTTCTCTTCTGTATCGTTTCGCTGTTTGCCCTTTGTATTTTCAGCCGAGATCCATGTCCCCGGCCTCGGAGGCGAGGTCGTCGGACAGTGACTGGGATCGTGTTTGACGACTGTGGTATGAGCGCGCATCATCGTTATCGCTCTCATCGTCGTCGTCTTCGGCATCGGTGACGTCCTCCACGTCATCGTCGCTTATGTTTTCGATGCCGGGATCTTGTACCTTAGCTTTGTGTCCGCCATTTTCGTCTTCGTCTTCGGCGGAACTTCCGGCGTCCTCAATTGGTTGTCTGAAGAAGAGGACGCATGTCGTCGCCGTCGAGTTTGTACGGGCGAGTAGTCCCGCTGCTCGGTCGCCTGTTGTGAAGTTGACGGCTGTTGTTCGTCACGAACACGACATGATTGCGCGTTTTTGTCGCTTGGCGCCGTCGTATCTTTATGTGTGTCGACCGTTCGCGTTTTGGCGGACGTTCGTTCCCGGGGTACGCGATCTCGAGAACGTTTAGCAGGTACCGTTTGCCCTGGTTGTCCGGTTGAGCGTCTATCAGGGCTTTTCGGTCACCGTCTAATATAGTTTGGCTTCCGCGTCGTATTTGAACCTTTACTGCGGCTGCCGCCGCTGGTTTCATTCGGGGCGGTTCTTTTGTCATCCCGCCTATATGCCGCTGTACGCGGTCGTTGTGAATGCTCGCGAGACTTGGCTCGTTGCGTTGTCGCGGACATTCGCCTTTCAGCTACCGGATCACTCCGTTGTGACGAACGGCTGGACTGTTGTCCTTTGGACGGTTCCCGTGCCGTGTAGGTTGACAGCGGAGCGATATACATTCGATGCGCGGGGGTGTCCACCCCTCGAACTTCCGCGCGTGTTGCCCGTCGAATCCGTTCTTTTGCTGCCGGAGCGGTTTCCACCATTACCTGTTCGAGCTCGTCGAGCACTGTTCGTCGAAATGCTGCTCGTCGGTCCGCTTCCGTTCGTTCGTGCTGTGCAAATTCTGGATCATCTTGTCGCACAGCACGGAATGCTTCGTCATTTTCGACTGGTGTCGGAAATGCTCGTGTCGCGTATTCTGCCGGTAATGGTGGTCGCATATTATATTGCGTATCCGCCTGCTGGAGCGTACCGTGTTCTACTCTTCGGATATACCGCCGAGTTTCTCGAGCAACCTTTTCGTGATCGCGTTGTACACGCGCACGAAGCTGCAAAGTCTCAGGTGAATCCTGACGGAAAGCAGCGCTCTGAATCAGACGCGCGTTATCGTGTTCGAATTGATCGCGCATATTCCAATACGCTGTATTCGCGGATCCTTGGCGCCATACCGCGCCTTGATGTCGAGTTTCCCGACGTCTTGTCATATTGCGATAGTGGTCGTCTAACAACCATCGGCTAATCGGTAGGAACGCTAACCGTGGCGCGTTCGCAAATCCGAGCCGTCGAAATGGTATACGTTGAAAAACCCGATCGCGAAGTTCCATTGCTAGCCAATGCATCAAGGTATCGTACTGTGCGTTGGTTACATCTGGATATCGTCGAAAAAGATCGTATCGGAATCCCTCCTCGACGTAATGAAGGAGATCGAGGAATTCCCGTAGTTCAACGTGTGCCAGTAATCGATATCTAAGCACCGTTATGAACTCGTTCGTCCAGCGTTGGCCGATTGATGCCAGCGTGCCGTCTCTTACTATTCCTGACGGGAATTCCACCCGTTCGTTAACTAAGAAATAGTAATTGTGCTATCTATAGTCGTATACCATTAGCTGTAACGCACCAGGTAAATCCCGGATATTGATCAGCGGCATGTCCGGTAATACGACATGTTGCGTTTCCCGACGTTGGTCACTTTGTGGCTGTGATGTCGGTGTAACGGATCGTCGGCTTCGCCGTTCTTCAACTTCTCGCGAAGGTCTTTTTGACTCTGGTCGCCGCTGAGAACTGGCTGGACGTTTTCGATCTCGCCTCCGTTGACTCGCACTCCGCGAAGCCTCGCGTCTGTAGGTTGGACTACGCGTACGGCGACGAGATTGCTGTCGTGCGGGTATTTCCCGTGGTGACGTATCAACAATAGGTCCCGACTGCGGCTGTGGTTGTCGTGCTGGCGGTGGCAAAACGGGTGCCCCCCGTGCTGCAGCTGCTGCTGAAGTTCTCGGCGTCATCGAAATAGACATTGTCGGTGCAGGTCGCACAGTTGCAGGCGCTATCTGCACCTTTTTCATGACGCGTTCTACGTCCGTTTGCGTATCTCGCAATGCTGACGGACGTTCCACTGAGGGTGTTTCCCTTCGTGATAGCGAGATATCGCGCTGTGCGCGATCTTCAGCTAACTTCCGTTGCTGTTGTAGTTGAATGCATACAGCATCGTAATTACGCTGCACGGTTGTCAACTGGTCACTTAAGGACCGTACACGTTGCCGCAACAGTGTTACCTCCTCGGAAGTTGGAGTTTCTGACCCTCCCATTGACGAAGGCGTTTGATACGACCATTGCGGTGCTTGTTGGGTTGTTGCACCCATTGCGTACTGTTGCTGATACGGTTGCTGTACGTACGTCGTTATCTGCTGTGGCTGTGTTGCCGCCACTGACGGATATACACCCGTCATTATATTGACGTCCGTTTGCATCGGTTGTACTTGTGTAGTATATCCGATGTCCGTTATCGACTGCGCCGCCATATCGGTTGTATACCCGAGTGATGGTGTTTCCACCATCGACACTGTAGCCCCTGCTTCAGCAGGTGGTGCGTATTGTAGTACCGATTGCAGTTGTCCAGTCGGAAACGTTTGATGTGACGGCATCCGATTTGAGCTTGCGCATAGTACTGTTGCACAGCGTGATATTCGTCCATCGTCGTTGGTTGCCGAGTCGATTGCGGCACCGATCCATACTGTGTTAACTGTTGGTGCGACGGTGTCGAAAATTCGCTGGTAACAGGCGCTGTCGGCATTACCGCCTGCGCATATGTTTGTACGACTGGTGGTTCTGTCGGTACTTGTTCGACCTGGCTCAGCATTTGCCGGGTTTCTCCCGTCAATGTAGTGGTTACCACTACACTCGGTTGGTCAATTCCCGGCGGCGGCATTGTCGTAATTGGGGGGATTCTTAACGATTCCAATTGGCTACGCTGTTGTGTGGATATCGGCGTTGATTCGCGCAACGTCTTTCCTTTCCTCTTGCCTTTCCCTTTTTTAACAGCATCCGCTGTTTTGGGTACTGTCGTTATGGTTCTCGCCGCCGTAATTGTTGTCGTAGCCGATGGAACCGTTGTTGTAACTAAAGGTACTCCCCCTGTTGTTACCTTTGGTTCAGTTCTAATTACCTCGACACTAGAATTACTCTCGTCGAGGTCGACATGTTTTACGGATTCCTCCGCTTTTGTCGTTTCTTGCCGGAATGCTGTTGATGGTGTGGCTCCTAGGCCTTCCGCCAGTTGGCCACTGCCATCATCCAGTTCCATATCATCTGGTGGTGGTCCTGACGAAGACGCGGGTGATGTATTCCGCGGTGTTTGTCGTTGTTGTTTTCCCCCAGATGTCTTTCGCCCGGTTACTGCACTTTTGGAACCTTTCTTTTTGGTTGCGGTTATCCAACCGCTTTGTTCCGCTTGTGCTGTTGTCTGTACGGTTGCCACCGCGTCCCGTTTCCTCTGTGGAGACAACACAGTGTCTGGCGGCTTAACTGTCGCTGTTGCTGATTGAGGACGCTGGGGTTTGCTCCAGGATTGCTCCCATAATTTCTGGGCTTTTACCTGTCGTTGTTGATCACGTTCCTGCTGTGCAAGCCTGGCAGGAGTCATAACATATCCGTCCCCACCGTCATCACTGTAGTTGTCTTCCTCTTCCTCGGTGTCAGTAAGGTACCCTATAGTACCATCCGATGCCGTAATTGCACGACAACGTCGTGTCTTTTTACCTTTCCGAGGTCGAGGCCCTACTATGGACGAGGTGTATGTGGTATTCCACCGCAATACATTAATTACTTCTGCAGTCCATTTATCAACGGTCATCTGTAGTGCGTCCGGGCGGTGTAATGTACCTTGCCAGCGAGCACACATCCGCGTTAACGTCGGGTCTAGAGGCCATACCGCCTCGATATCCCGTTTGTTGTGTGCTTCTATTATCTGAACAGGTACTGGAGGCATATTCCGCCTAAATAGAAACACAGTTGCGCGATCTCCGTATTTTTTCTCACGCCGTTGAAACGCATCTTGTAGTGCGGCTAACCAATACAGTTCGACGTGTTGGTAGCGGCGTAGCGCTTCTTCGGTGTGAGCTTCCGGATCTATAGATGGAAGGTATTCCACCTCATTGCCGAATGTTGCTACGGAAATGGCAGCATTGTACAGTTCAAACTGTACCGCCGGTCGTAATGGGTCGACAGCGAATCCTCGCCAACGAGCTATCATGGCTACCATTACGTCCGCTAACATGACGTCTACTGCTGCGTATTGTAAAAATCGCAAGAAGTGTACGTCGTCTTTATCCTGCATTTTCGCGTTCGCCGGTTGTTTTCGTATTTATCCAACCCAGCGTTCACTAAAGGTTGTTTAACCTTTATCAAGATCGAAATAATCGACCATTATACGGCGTAATCGCCGCTCTCCGGCATACCACCGATTATGCAGATCTTGCAGATCGATCGTAAATTCGTCCATCGGGAACGGCGTATCGTTTTGTTGCGTTCCATCACCGTACGTGGCTTGCCACAGTGCTTTGTTGGACGTCAAGGACCACCAGACTTTTATGTAGTCGGGATCGTTCAATAAATTGTACAACTGGTCAGGGAACACCTGCCCAAATGGTTGTGCATCGAACACGAAGGTTGCTCCTTCGGTCGTTCCGATCTGCAAGGTACGCATCCGCGTAACCCCTTCTTTTCCAAAGCGCTGCTTACCACGAAAATAATCGTCCGGTAAGTAGTTTCGATGTCCCGGGGGCAATTTACATGCCGCCCGTGGATCTGCAAGGCCTTCCGCCTCCGCCTTCAGAAATCTGTCTATTGTCGTAGCATTGAGGGTGATCAATTCAATGTCAAGCGACAAAATATTTGTTCGCGACGCTCGGATAATATTCACCGCTATTGCCGCCTGTTCGAAATTCGAGATGACGGCAATATAACGTGGGTGCCCCCAGTGCCGGTGAAGATTTCCGATCGGGACCCATGTTTGCAACGAATGACATGGGTGTCGCGGGTTGCATGCCGGTTCATCGTTGTACATCGACGTATATGGAAACGGCATTTTTCTGCCTTCAACACGCCGTGCTTCCAGTTGTTGCGATGACCACGATTCTTCGTTTTGCGAGCGTTCGGTCTTCTTTCGTTGCGCTTCCGCAACTGATGGTCCGACTCGCAAATTGGCCGGCGGCAATATGTGGCTTGCCGACCTTTGTGTCAACGTTGGCTCGGTAGACGCGCGAGCTTGTTGTTGCTGTTGCTGTTGTTTCGGTTGCACATCTTCCACGGTAGTAACCGTTTCGGTTGCTGTTACCACAGCCGTTGTCGTTGTCCGAACCGCTTCCGCTGTAGCTACCGATGCGGCTGGGTCAGGTGCACCGCCTTGTTCCATCGGTTCGAAAGCACTCGTTTGCTGCTGTTGATTTTCCGCCATGTCGCTGTTGTGCAGTCAATAGGGAGAATATCGTAATAACGATCGGGAATGGTGGACTGCCGTTGACTATTGCGACGTTTGCGCCAAATATGGGGAAATGCCACTAATAAGGGCCGGGAATGGAAGGCGCGTCGTACGACTAAGTCGTAAAAACCGTCTCTATCGGTTAATAAGCGTCTCTTTC
>JASANG010002273.1:0-21405 GCA_030248215.1 Enoplolaimus lenunculus
GCGCGAAAGAGGAAATTGCGGAAACAAAAGACGGTCATCCACAACGTTCGATGGTTAATGGAAAAGTTGGCATGTTGACGGATGTCAGTTATGGTACGGTAGCACCTTTAGCGTCAGAAGAACGTATTATGCATTCAAGAGACTCAGATTCTAACGGTGCGTGCGAAATTGATGGAGGTCTTAATGAAAAAGGTAGAGTGTCAAATGAAGATACGACAGGGCTCGATCTGGTGGATTCTGAGACAGTGAACGTTTCTGGGCTTTTGGGGCAGGCTAGGGGTGATGATAGCAGGCCAAGTGATGGTGTGAAAAGAGCTGCAGTCGCGAAAGGTAAAAGGATTGGAGACAGTGGACAGATGTCCACGAGGGCTCGATTGCGAGCGCGTCTGGGTGGTCGAGCACTTGGGAACTTTGCAGGTACTTCTCCGCCTGGGCATGGAACTGGCGGTTTAGAGTCGAAACGACGCCTAGCGAACAAGTATGACCGTATGTGCTTGGCGACAATTGATGCAAACGGTAAGAATTAAAGCGGTTTTGGGGAACAACTTTGTTGTTGAAGCAAGGTTTCTTTTTGTACGAAAACTCATTCAACATAAATTTTGCACTCTCATTTCATTGGTAATTTTCGCGCTTTCTTTCGCTACGTTTTCTGAGAAAAGTTTGCTTCCTTTGTTCGACTTTTTTTTAAAAAAATAATTGTGATCCGCAAAATGCGCAATTAACTGTATTGTACATTGCAATAATTTTTCGCACAACTGAAGAAATTTTCGCTTTGTTTTTCGCAAACTCAAAAATTTGAAATGTAAACCTTGCAATGAGCATATTTGAACTTAGCTCGACACGGGCTGTTTGAGGGATTTTGAGAAAGGACAGGAATTGTGCTGGGATATGAACAGGTTGATTAATTTTGGCGAGTTTATGTTGAATTTGATAAACATTAGTTGAATATTGTAGTTTTTTGTTTATTTTTTAAATTTAGTGCTGAATTGTTTGATTTGTATTGCAGGCGAATGTATCAAGGCCATCGGGTCGTTGAAAGAATGTTTGATTAATCGTTAGGGAATCGAAAGTGAAGCGAAGCAAAAACCAAATTTATAAGAAGCAAAAAATTTCAAAAATTTTCAAACATATTTGAATAAATTATGTTTGTACTAATTTGACCATATGTTTGTTATAGTGTTGAACTTTATCTTCTGATTCTTGTTTTTGGCCACGCTGTATTTTTAATAGTTTTATGGTCATTCGAAGCAATGTCAATTAACCGCATAGCAAGTATATATAGAACCTTCGTGAAAAGTTATCGGGTAAGCCACGAATGACCAGTTTGCAGAAAGTTGACAATATTAATACGTAGTGTTTACGGCCTATGTCATTATAAGGACCTGTTCGCGAATCCTGAACCTAAAACCTAAGTGTAAGCATACACTGGATCCTGATCATGATTCTCAGCCCGTAAATACCGAAATCTGACTGTCTCTTAGGGTACAGGCCTCTATAATTAAGACGAGACGTGTATACGGTAGTAGGTAACTGTGTTTGCCCAAATTTTATTTAACCATACTAAGCTTTAGTAGAAACTGTAATGTTTATGCTAGAGCTAAAAGAATTGGAAGCTTAAAGTTTATTGTCTTGGAGTAATATATTTGAATTTCGGAGTGTATAATATATATTGATATTAGTACCAGTCATTTCCTTTAAGTACATTGTTTTGTTTATATTATATGGTAGTTTTTGGGGACCCTTCTCGGCTGAATTTCTAGTCTTATTGGCAGTCTTTTTTACAGGCTGAATAGGGGAAAGAGTGATTTTAAAACACAGGCCCGTATTCTCACATGCATATAGCACCTATCACCAGTTAGTAATAGGTTTTCAAACTAACGAACTGTCGCCATTGCAAATGTTAAGATTTGCACACAAGTAGAAAAAATCGTAAACAATAAATGTGCTGAATTTCAAACCTCAACATTCTCTTGTTCGAAAGTTACAAGACATATCACCAACTGGTAATAGGTGTTACACACATTTGAGAATACGGGTCCTAGTACAACGCTGAAGGATTACCGTAATCTGTTTTGTTAAATAGTTCGAACTTTTAGGGTTTTTTGTGCGCAGAACTGATTTTTGTATTGGGATGCCATAGATTAACTGTGAAACTTATGCCTATTGTGAACATACTTCCAGGTATCCTATGAATGTCCTGTTGTATATGTCATTGTGGGTGGTCTATTGTAAATATTTCACGCTATTTTGTTTACTTTTAATGTTTCTGATGCAAATATCAACGGGCGGAACGTTTTTCTGCGTGACTGCTATAAACTATGCTTAAGCTTAAACTAATTTTTTGATTAGACTTGCGTATGCCTAAGCTCATGTTTACGCTTAGGCTTAGGAATACACTTACTTATGCTACTGATACGACCCTGTTCTACGTTGACCAGAAAATTTAAGCCGTCGCACCATGAAAAAGGGGCTGCTAAAATGCGACGCAACTAAAAACATAAAGTGTATGTGTATATTGTTTTTCCATTGTTTGCAAATTTAATTTTCTGTCATCCTCGTTGTGAATTTCAGAGCTTTACTTGTTTAATATTTAATAAATTTGAACTCTTCATTTATTTTGAGCTTTTTGGCTGTGTAAGAAACAGGCACTGAACGAAAGGAAGACAAGTTGGTGTACAGAATTTTTCTGGTTATAAATTATTATAGTACTTATAGACGGCCAATGTTACTTTAAAGCGCGTCTAGGTTTCTGGTTTTATAAAACAGGTTAGATTCTAGGTTACAGTTTTTTGCATAGGCTTTGGAACATTTTTGCAACGTTTAGGCCTTAAGCTTAGGAATGCGCTTAATGTACTATTACGCCCCTTAAAGTAACATTGGCCATACTCAGGGTTATCGTGTCATTAAATCAAGAGCGATCATAATTTATGGCACCCAACACGGATGAGCGGTCTCGGTAAAAAAACCGACACCGACATCAGAGACCGGTCAAAAAGAGTCGCGGTCAATTTTTGATCATTGCCGAAAAAAAATTTGAGTTTTAAAGTAAATTAGTTTCTTTTTTGAAGGTTTTTGCGGTTTTCAAAGTTTCTTTTTGTGATTTATTGATATCTGTCTACTCGTAAATATTGCGTAACCATGAAAAGCCACAGATTGACAGCGAAATTTTATTCAGCGGACATCACTTATTCATCAATACAGCCATACTGAAATTCAAATATGCACCAGGATTCCTGAAGTTCAATATATGATTGTGGTGCTGGTTGTTGTTCTGTTATGATAGAATGAATTTTAAAAAGATTTGATAGTCGCAAAAGCATGAATCGAGTGTATTAGCACAAAATGCACGAGCAACAGCAAAATCTTTAATACTAATATAAATATAATTTGATCACAATTCGCGTGCCCAAACATCACTACATCAGTGGGACTTGTGAAAACAACACTAAATTATCATATTAATTCGTCACTATGACTGCTACAAACTTTTTGGCATGTTTTAAAAGAAATCAAAATGTTTAATCACCATGGAATTATGCAGGAATGTAGTTTAATATTTTACATCGGGTTTGAATACAGAATTTCTTTTCGTCAGCTCCAGCTGCTTTAATGGTGAAACATTGCAAATTATTCCAAAAAAAACATTTACACAACAGCATTTCGGATGTCCGGCGGATCCCTATCTATAGTAAACAGGAGTGCATGTTTGCGCTCCCGGTTATTGCTGTCCAGGGATAATGGGATGGCCTTTATCGTAACATGGGCCCTGAAAACGGCTAGCTTGGAAATCTGGCAATCTGTAATGTGCACATTTGAATTTCTTATGACGCAGAACCCATGAGCTCATAACTTTTGAATTCAACCCCCACGCTAAGTGATTTCTATCATACGCCAAAAGTACTTTATCAGCGATTGGGCGACAACCCCGTCCTGTTTAGTGTTTTTAAATATGCATAAGGTTCAAGGAAGCCGCAGCCTCCCCCCTGTGAGATAAACACAAAATTGATTCAAAAATTTGGTTGTTGCAGTAAAAGTTTCCTACTAAATAATTTTATAAATTGCAATCTTTGTACCACACGAAGCTAATTAGATTGACAACAGTCATCTATAAATACGATGTTGTGGTATTAAAGCAAAATTGCGTTGCATGCATTCCATACTTGACTTTGTGAATATATGCATCTGTGCTGGAATTGATTTTAGTCAAAAGTGGACGCCTGAAAATGAATTTTTCATTTTGCACATAGCGTACAAGCCTTAATGTGGACGATGCGAAGATCCGAAAATTTTGCTAGAACAAGGCTGAATGCATTCTGATTGTTCTGATGAAATTGTCTGCGACAGATCAACGCCACATTCTTGAAATTTCTGATTCACATCAGGACATTCGTCGCCTAAATATAAATATACAAATAAAAAAGTTAAAAATATAACTGCATTGTAGTGCCAATATTCTCAAATATATATATATATATATATATATATATATATATATATATATATATATATATATATATATCACCTATATCCAGTTGGTGATGGTTCCTAAATTTCGAACCAGTGAATCGGAAACTGCAAAAATTTGGCAAATAAGTAGCATTTGATTGCTCCTACATGGTGAGCCAAGCTTGAAATTTTTAGTTGCCGTACTGAGAGCTGGTTGAAGACACTTTTGGGCACACGGGCCTATGGCTGCATCAAGTTAAGTTATTGTCAAACCAATGGAAGATTTATTTTTCGCGGAACAACTGTAAAACAAAGTTTGAACTATTTTATCAATTTTTGTGTGATAATCTGCCAAAATTTGGAAACGGTTAAATTTTTTGAAAAGCAGTCTATTAAAATTGGTCAAATGAAAAACGGAGTTAATTCTTAAAAGTCGCGAAATAACACAGAAGTTTCGCAAAATTTAAAGTGAAATTATTTGTCTTTAATCCCTTCTCACATTGAGTTGCCTGTAGGCAACTCAGTACAGTGTATATGCGTTAAATAGTATATATCGCACCATGTTGAACAATTGTAACACGTATACATAGTACTAAATCACTACAAGACGTGAAAGTCCCCTCAGGCTCGAGCGTCAAGCTCCTATAGCTGAGTGGTGATGGTATACGCCTCCCACTCCTGTCACTGGAGTTCGAATCCTAGTATAAAAGTAGGTCTCAGGGGAAATAGAAAATATTCATGTGAGAAAGGGTTAATGTTAGAACCCGTCACGTTTTGAAAATGGTTAGTTACGCAACCTACATGTAAGTAGTCGCAATCACAAGCCTGAATAAGGCATGATTGAAAGTTGTTATATGGTGTACACGAATTATGGGTCATCCACGTTCAAACGCCGCGCGCTGTAGTAAAACAATTTTCCAACCCCACCCTTTGGAACAGACTCTGGCTGAAGCGTATGGACAGTTACACACATTAATAGCTAGCAAGATTTGCTCTCAGACTGTCGGAAAAGGGTATGGACAAAAACTTGGGGTGTTTAGGGACTAGAGATAATTGAAAGCTCTTGAAAGCGGACGTTCATCAGGGTAGCCGTTGCACCTTTGAAGGCTTGTCTGGTCATACTGTGCAGGTCAGTCAAGTTGTATACAATCGAAATGTATAACATTATTGTTTTAATTTGCACACGGGAGGTCTAGTTCAGCAATTTTATAAATGGGTACACACCAAGGATGTTATTAGGCAACAACGACGGGTATCGGATTACTGTGTATTGTGTGTGCAGCCATCCTCAAAGATTCCGAATAAGCTTCAAAGTGTTTGAATAATAAAGCAGTTTGGGCTGTGAAAACTAATTTCTAGCATTCATCGGACTTAAACATTAGACAAATCGCGGTGTAATGTTTCACTGATGCGTATACAACAATGAGATATGGGTTATAATTCCCAAATTTCGTCAAAAACTCAAAAACGCACTTTGCAAGTTGGATGTAAGTTGTAAACTAATTGGCAGAGTTCAAATATTTTTCACGTTTGCAACGCTATTTTAATACAAAAAACATAGAAGCAATTATCCCTTTTGCGGTGTTAAGGGCCACTGTGTTATATGACAGACCTAACATAAGTACTAGTAAAGTTATCGTTTAACAAAATCAGCCCTGGAAGCAAGAATTGCTTGGCGATGGAGCAAAACAGTGCCTGGCCCAGAAAGTTCTGTAACGGCAGACCGCGCGAGACAAATTGTGGAAAAGGCTCCCGAGCGAGAAGCCGAGTACCATTTTAGGGCTAAATTTTTTAGGCGGCGCCCTACCGTCGTTAGTTTCGCAACTAAGAATTCTTCATAATCGCAACCCTGAAATTGTAATACCAAAGATCGCAAATTTCTTCTGTTTCACACATTAACAAATCGGAGAATAGTAGTAGCGAAATAAACGTGACCTACTGACATTACAGACACAGTATAAAATAGAGTCTGAGGTGCTCCCAAATGGAGGAACATATTTTATAGTAGCGCGTGCATTTTAACGTGGATGATCCATTACCGAGGTAAATTTGTATTACCGAGCAACGCATTCTGTGCCACCAATACAAGCACGATCAAAACAGCGAACATAACACCTTTGTTGCACATGATTAATCAAGCTACAAATAACGGTTACATGTCCTGTTAACCCCTTGTCATATGGAGTAGACTACGAGCAACTTAGCGCGACCTGTGTATTCGAAATTAGTGTACACAATGCGCAAACATGGATATCTACATCTATACATGACGGCATCTAATCCTCGGGGTAAAGCATCAATCCTCATACATTTGTACCCTGTTGACAAACATTGCTTTCTTTTATTTATACATTTGTGCATTTCGAAAACTGCCATAATGATACCTTAAGGTGAAAACTTCCGATGTAACTATTTACTTGCTTAACCTACAAATGTAATATTGTCAACTCTTTTTAAAAATTCCACAAATTTCAGACGGACGTAAGATTACAGCACTTTGCAATGACTGAGTAAAGGGAAGTTTCTAAGTCACAAAACAGCTAAATCTAAATGCTGCAAAGTTAACGAACACGACCTTAACGTCGAAACTTTATTGTTACGCAGTTTTAAATACATATTTGAGGTGGTTTTTTTCGAATATGTTCGTACTAAAGTTTACATTCAATTCCAAAATTCAAATAGTTCGGTTGTATGCCAAAATTAGCGTTGTACATTTTTAGAAATATACAAATCTTTTATGTCAAAAACGAAATTGCACTTCAGATTTAGAATAAAAACGCTTTCAACTCATAAACACTTTCAACATAGCTTGATCTTGCACGAAAATGTTAGTAGTTAAAGGTTGAACTTACGTTTGTTGAAAAATTGCGAAACAAAATATCAAAGTGCGCAGACAAAGCAACAAAATGTAAATTTTCTCAATTTCAACTGACTCTATGGCTTAAATGGTTTCTTTAAGTAGGGTTTTACGATCCCATGCTACACCTATAACCCTAAAACCACCGAAAATTAAATATTTGCTCAGGTTGCGAATTAAAATAATTTGTAATCTACGTAGCAGTAAATTTACTGTTACTAAATATACTGAATCTTACGCGTAAAATTTATTTCAAACTATACAAAATAGGCGAACAAAGGGCCGAAAATTGAAATGGCCAAAAATTGTAGTTTTACAGCTGCACTTGGAACGCAACAGAAATCCAGCCGAATACAGTAAGTTTAACGAACGGAAATGGAAATATCAAGGACATAGCCAGCCATAAACTGTTTGAAATTAAAATTTGATTTGCAACTATAAAAAGCTTGCGTTCTGTGTATATGTTTCGCAACAGTTAATTAGCAGTGGATCCAGGTATTTGTATTTTACAAAGCACAGGTGTCATAATTTGTTAAAGCCGTTTGAGTTCGACTGTGTACACTTGACGACAACGCGGCTGTAAGTGATTATTTGTTGGAATTTCACTCATGACAACAGGTTGTAATCTGGCCAAGTTGGATGATAAAGTGTGTTTGAAGTAAATTAATAATCGATTTGAAGAAAAAAAAACGAAACGCCAGTAGCCGGCAGTTATTTGTGGTACAAATAAACACTTTAGAATAGAAGCTGTACAAAATTGGTTACCCGGAAGCTCGTATACATTGCTTATTAGCGTTACCAAAGTTAATATTTATATTCTACACAAGGTCTAAGTAAAATGCAGGACAAATACGGCAACAATAAAACTAAGGTTTGGGTAAACTTGCTGGAAAATAACACGTGTTAGAAAACACTTATTTCCTCAATTCAACAATGATAACTGAAATTCTACATCAAACAAAGCTCTGAGAACTGTATATAAAATGGCTAGCCATGCACCAAATTTTATATTTAAAATTTTTAGACAGTGGAAATTCGTGTATATTCGTGCTTTTGAGATTTCTGGTTCGTTCAAAAATTTCATACGCTCAGATATAATAAAATGTTAAATTCTCTACAGATATCATTCCGTTGACTGCCCTGCAAATTAGCAGAATATCTTAGAATGTTAGCTTGAAACACATTTTTAGTATATGTGTGAGCTGGTGACTGCATATAGGAAATTATGCGAACGATTACGGAAGCTGGAATGTACTGTAGGGAAGCTATTTTCATACTGCGGCGCCTCTACCCGCCAAGGAACTGAGCTAAAATAATGCAGTCTTTAATGTTTTGGTTCGAGGGATGCTTCGCACAACTGTAGATTTGCAGATTCTGAACAGGTGCAAATTCGCACAAACTTGTGCAGAGTTGAACGTTATGAATGATGCTACGGTATACTGTCTACACTACTGTAAAAAGTTACATCCACACGCGAGTCCATAATTTCGTAATTGCAGTGTTTTCAAATCAGATATCTAAACGTCACACACATGCGGCGTACACCCACCAGACAACGGGCAGACCCTCTGAACGGCATACACTTTGTCACATTATAGCACATACATATGCCACTGTTAATATGTCATAGAAAAAACAGCTGTATTGTGCTGAGCTTGTCAGAAGAGACTTCGCTTTTTACATAATACAGAGTCTGTCCGAAGAGACTCTGTTTAGCGGGGCATCCCACAACTCGTCGACGGACAATTCGGAGTCCCACATTTCATCGTCCCCGACAACTCGTTGACCCGACAACTTGTCGCCTGCAAGAAAGTCCTACTCGTCTTCCCCGATTATTTGCGCACTGAAAACTTACTAATTGTCGGTGTAGACGAGATGTCGGGGCGAGAAGTTGTTGAGGTCGTCGAGTTGTCGGGGCAACACGTTGTCAGGGTCAACGAGTTGGGGGACAAGTTGTTGGGGTCAACAAGCTGTCGGGATCGATGAGTGTCGGGATCGACGAGTTGGCGGGGCGAGAAGTTGTTGGGGGCGACGAGTTATCGGAGCGACAATTTACCGCGGTCAACGAGTTGTCAGTGCGACAAGCTGTCGCGGTAGACGAGATTTCGGGCAACGTTTTGTCGTAGATTTGTATAGCGATTTTATAGTCTGTCACAAGGAACTCTTATTGTTAGACACTGTGTATACACCTATATTTACTTTAGGGGCGTAACCATAGATTAAGCATATTCCTAAGCGTAAGCCTAAGCCTAAACGTTGCAAGAATGAGTTCCTAAGCCTAAGCTTAAGCCTAAGCAAATAAATGTAATCTAGAATCTAAACCTACTCTTTTATAGACCCACCAGAAACCTGGGCGCCCCTTAAAGCAACATGGGCCATTAATTTCAAACAAGATTTCATGTGTTTCAACTGAAAGAATTCTTACAGCGAAGTTTTAGAAAGTCAGGGAATATTTTCATACGTTGACTGTTTTGGGTAAAATTTTTATACTTATGAAACCGAATATGATATATACGAATTTTGGTCAATGTGTACTTTGAAGGCCGTAGCGCTAAATTAAGCATATTGCTAATGCCGGAGCCTAGGCGTAGTGTTGAAAGTAGTGCAAGCCCAAACCAAAAATATAGTCTGAAATCGAAGCATAATTTTTGCAATCTCAGTATAAAACGGGGGGCGGCCTTAACTGTCACATGGTCCACAATTTTCTACGACGTTTTGTTGTGCTGCCAACTTAAAAAATTTTCATGAATCCAATCAACACGAATCGCATAAAGGATACTTTTCACCCATTCCATTGCTGTAAGCGCCCAATAAATTGTTGCTGAAACAAAGTTTGTCGTCACCCCTTTTAATTGCATTCAACCGGAAAAAATACTTCTGTATTAAGCAAGGCCTGTAGCCAGCTCCCCTTTCTAGCGGAGGCTAAAATTTTTTCAGGAGGGGCATTGAAGGGTTTTCAATGAGTTACAAGCAAGTTTGAAAACTTTCTATAGAAGGCAAAATTGGCCAAGGGGGCTAAGCCCTTCTGGCGCCTCATTGGCAATGGCTCCTTATTAAGCTTGTCGCCTAACTCCACGTAAGTATATATAGATTTTGAGTATGAAAATTAGTATTTTGACTACAAGAACGTTGTTTTTTTGCTATTATTTCAAGTCGATTGAATAATATTGAACAAATCAAAAACCGTCTATTACCTCTCTGCGTAGTGAAAACTTTATGATGAGCAAGCTAAGGATAATACAACTTCTACTCCGAATTGGACAGAAATATGTGAATGTGTCGAATGTTTTTGTTATACGTGTTTTACAAGTATAAGTATTCAAATAGTTATCACTAAACAACTAATATCTCGACCAAGTTTAATACATGGCAATGGTCGTACAGGACCGGAACGTTTTGCCGGATATTAATTTTCGTTTAAAATTGCCACCAGCAGTGAAGGAGTAACCATGATTTTATTTGAACAGGGCATAAGCTGGCCCGTACCAACACTGTAAAAAATGGGGAGTCAAATTGACTCTCTCGGAAATAGGCTTTTCCTGACTGCACAAACTGAGTCAAATTTGACTCCGCTAGAGTCAAATTCTACTCACTGAGCGATTTAGTAAATCGAATTTGACTCTGGCGGAGTCGAATATTGACTCAGCTTGTGTAGAGTCAGGAAAAGCTCATTACCGAGCGAGTCAATTTGACTCCCCATATTTTTCAGTGTAAGGGGGCACGACGAAGCGAGCCACCGCTGGTAAAAATTCGCCCCCTCTTAGAAAATTAACAACCTTGCTTGTAAAGTGAATGACAACCTTTGTATGCTTCTTCTCTTGAAAATTTTTTAGCCCCCCCATAGCAAGGTGATCGCTTAAATGTTGATTATAACAGCGACTTTAACGAACGATAATTTTTTTATCTCAGCAGATATTCTGCAGCTTGTAAAACTGAGTTTTTGGGGTCTCCAGAAGTGTCTGTGGAACGGGACGTACATTCCCTATCCCTCGTCGAATATGGACCTATCACCAGTGCTTCGAGCCGGTCCTGAGTAAAAAACATGCATTGAACTTTTCGGGTTGGGTTACAATTCAACTCTTTAGGGTTGTGTTCATATTTGCGTTCAGCCAAAATTGATATACCATTCCATTCGCTTTATAGAATATCTAATAGATCATCCACGTTATAATGCGCTGGCTAAGTTAAAAATTTGTCCAACCACCCGGTAGGGATCTGTGTACAAATTGAAACTGCAACTAGAGTGTAGGTACAATTTTATGCGGTACGTAGACGCTATTAATTGTCCCGACACTGTCCGAAGGGAGTTGGGACAAAAGGTAAAAAATGAAGCATAATAAATAAGTGTATATGTGTGTTTGTGTTGTTGTTATGTATGTTTTCGATGCTATATGAACACAGTGCAATATGTCTTTACGTCCTCGTTAGGGACTACCGGACATTATAGTGGTCTCGTAATAGAGTGTTAAAACGACGTCGGGTCTTACTAAGACCCAGACATTTTTTTGCAGTAGCGCGTGCAGTATAACGTGGATGTTCCATAAGTTGCGAGATATACTCACGGCATGTTTCGGTGACATCACTCTATCAAAGCTGTATGCCCTAGTTTAGTCACCGAGACGGTTTAACCAACAAACATTGACCGCTCCTGGAATGCAAACTGCTTTTGATTGCAGGATTTGACAAGTCAAACTACTGCTGTAAAGATAAACTAGCTGTGATAAGTGGTTCACCGGTTGACTTTGTTCAACAAAGTAAAACTGACTTGGGCCCAAAGATCAGGGGCGGAATGCTTTTCGGTGAGACTAGAAAAGAGTAAGCTTAAGCTTTAGACTATTTTTTTGCTTTTCATAGGCTTAGGCTTAGGCTTAGGAATATCCTGATTGTAACGCTTACGCTTAGGCTTAGGCTAATACGCTTTAGACTTAGAAATATGCTTATAATACTGTTCCGCCCCTGTTCTTTACATTGGCCCTGACTTGCAAAAATTATTTGACTTTTCTATTTTTGGCAAAGTAAACATAAACGCCAGTAAGAGTCGTTTAATTTTTTAAATTTTTTCTATTTTTTTACTCAAAAATAGAAAAAATAGAAAAAACCATTTTTTCGGCATTTTTTCCGTCCAACAACCCAGGTATACGTTTCACACTAATTCCGCAACAAAAAACATTAAACAGAAATCGGTGCAGTCGCCGACAGTGAGGCCAAAGTTAGGGTGTTCAATTTTGAAAGCTTGCTTTTACCATATGATTTAACACAAGAATACGTTAAGTTTCAACCTCGCTTTGCTCTCAGAGGGTGCAGCTATTGAAAGGTTTTGACCTAAACTTTACCCCTTCTCATATTGAGTTGCCTATAGGCAATTCGGCGCAGTGTATATACGTTAAATAATAAATATCGCACCGTGTTTAACAATTGCAACACGTATACATAGTACTAAATCAGCACAAGACGTGAGAGCCGCCTTGGGCTCGAGCGTCAAGCTCTTATAGTTGAGTGATGATGGTATACGCCTCCCACTCCAGTCACTGGAGTTCGAATCCTAGCATAAAAGTAGGTCTCAGGGGAAATAGAAAATATTCATGTGAGAAAGGGTTAAATTTTTAAAAAATCGAAGTTTATGATCCCAAATGCATCCATTAGACTCAAAATTTTTTTGCCGAAAAATTAGACAAATTATATACCGTATGACACAGGTTGCGGAGATAAGACGATTTGTTAAATGTTTCGCAGTTAGACGTGTGGCTAACGAGTTTATTGTCAAATAACTAGATTTGGCGTCGAACTCGTTAAGCAGATTTCTGATTGCAGAAAGTTTAACACCACTCGACTGAGCTCTGAAAACTGTGTCAAATGATACATAATTTGTCCAACTTTTCGAAAAAAATTTTGGCTCCCAAGGGGCTGAACTTGTGGCCTTAATCGAATTTTTCAAAAATTCAGATTTGGGTATGGAATGATCAGGGGATGTCATCAGAAGCTCAAATATGCAAAAAGTTTTAAAATGCAAACATTTTTGGGCAAACGCCGGCTAACAATGGTGTAACCCATCATTAAACAAAGGACGAATTTTTTTCTATTTTCATTTTTTGTGGAAAAAAATCATTTTTCCGGTCATAATTTATTCGCAAAAAACAACCCTGCGCAATATCATCCATAACGAACTCTAAATGTTATCTTCATGTCTGTCTAGATTTCGCAGCAATTTGCTGCGTCAAAAACGTCAAAAAATTTCTCGCTCGCTTGACTACAGCTATAGAAGAAAATATAATATCTTGAACACAGTTAAACAGAGAACAACCAATCAACCCTAGTTTGCATTCCAGTAGTAGTTTGGACTGTCAAATGGTACAATGACAACAGTTTGCATTCCAGTAGTTGTTTGGACTGCCAAATCGTACAATGAAAAGCAGTTTGCATTCCAGTAAAACTGTTTGATCTGCCGTAAAAAGCGGTTTTCGTTTGGACGTCCCAGTTGTCACCTGGGATATACAGCAGTTTAGGGCACGACGTTTATAGCTGCTGCGGTTCCTGTTCTTTAGAATCTCGTAGGTATGGCTGTGTCAATTAATGTAAAGTGTTTTAAGCCAGAAAGGTTACTGATTTAAATTTTTTTGTGGCTGATAATGCGATTGTTCGGTATCAAAACAATTATTTACCTGGTTAGCTGCATCGGTGGATATACACTGTTGTTTTTATTCGGTGATCGACTCCGCGTTACGACACCGCAGTTCAGGTGTGACAAGTAAAATCGTATGGCTCTATACTTGTACACTGCAACAAATGGTGAGTCAAATTGACACGCTACGAAAGAGGTTGTACGGGAGTACACAAAATGAGTCAAATTCGACTCCGCCAGAGTCAAATTCGGCTCTCTGCGTCGCATGTTTGACTCAGGCTGAGTCGAATTTGACGCAGTTTGTGTAGTCCCGTATTAACGCCTATTTGAAAGAGAGTCAATTTGACTCACCATTTTTGCAGTGTAGTACGGCGCCGTTCGATGCCGTACGATGTGTCTTAGGGCATCACAAGTTAAATTTTTATTACTGTAGTGACCCGAATAAGACGAGGGGAATGATATTTCTTTTGCCTCTTCAGACGGTGCCTCACTGTTATTCGGTTACGAATTGGTATTTAGTTTAAGCCAGCCGTCCGCCGCACTTCGTTACTGATATATCTCGTATTGCAACTATAGGTTAAATTAAACGTTGTTTGTCTTGATGCAAAAGTTTGAGCGATAATGCAAGAGTATACTTAAAAATGTACTTTCAAAATTTAAGTATGCTTTAAAAAGTCGAACTCAACTTTATTTGGTCCTGGAGTCATTTATGCACTACAATCAGGCATAACTGAAATTTATGGTCTCTAGTTAAGGTTTAGGGACTTCAGTCATTGAAAGCTTTTGTGCTTATTCACTACCTGAAAAATGTTTAGCCCCCTAGCAAGGTGAGCTGGCTATTCCCCTGACTGACTGCTGCATATAGTGTGCTTTAGCGGTAACGGATATTTAAAAGGATTTAGGTACTTTTTTCTTTAACTGTTTGTTAATCTAATGCGGGATTCACGTTATAACCGGGCAGGCGGGTCACGGTTTGTCCCATGTTGATTCTACATCAAAGTTAAATTTCGGGCTCTTATATCGGGACAACAAACCAAACTCGAATTTCATATGACGTTAGCTTTACAAACCACCGCTCTCAAATGTTCAAAGTGTACAAGAGTCGGTATGTCGCGTGATACTATGGGACACTTATGCGAATATCATATGATATTCCAAAATTTCAACTAATATCATATGATATTCTGGAATCCATGGGTGCTGATAAATGAATGGAAAGTCAAACGGCAGAAACGCAGATGTGCTTTGAATACCAAATATACGCCTACAAATCGTTTCCAACAATAAATCGCTTGTACCGCAGCTCCAGAATTCAAAAATTCAAATTTCAAATTCTAATATATGATTTTCAACAGGACAATTTGGGTATGTTACCTGAAGCATGCAGACATTTGAAAATATATCATATGATATTCGTAGACAATTCCTCGAATATCATGTGATATCGAAGAACTAAAGGTGACCTACACATGATAATAACAGACAAATACGAATTTTTGAATACGATACGGGGTCTACAAGCAGACAAAATGTTACCTAATAGTCTAATATGTACAAAACATATACCATGCTGCCCTGGTTACCGTGAACCCGGCATTAAATCAACATTTTATGTCAGTAGTAAGTATAATTTCGAACTTTTTCGAAATTCTGTTTACAGCAACACACCGATTGGTCAAAATCGAAGAAGAGCTTTCTTGAAAACTAGCCAATCACTGCATTCAAGCATCAATTTTATTGACTCGAATTTTGTTACAAATCATATTCCAAGTGTTTATAAGCATTGTGATTTGCTTACTTCGGATACTGGCGCACCACCGGAAATTGTTGAAGACGCAAAATACTGGATGCCGACACATTTGTTGTCAGACGGACAAGTTGGTGCGCTTGCGAGAAATTGTGATCAGTTCAGGTGAGGGTCCAATATATAAAACTGGGCGTTAACAGTACTGTAGCGACCCGAATAAGAGGGGGGACTGATATTTATTTGGCCTCTCCAGAGGTTACCCCCATGTTATTCGGTTACGGACAATTATGCATTTTTAACCCACGCTCGCCGTCCTTTGTTACTGATATTTATCCGGTACTGCAATTATCCATTGAATCAAACGTTTATTTGTCTTGTGTCAATAGCTTGAGCGATAATACAAGGTTATACTTAGGAATGTACTTTCAAAATTTAAGTACGCTTTAAAGTTTCGAACTCAATGTTTGGTCCTGGAGTCATTTATGCTCTACAATTAGGGTTAATTGATATTCATGGACTCTAATTAGGGCTTGGGACTCTATCCGCTTATGGACTCTTATTAGGGATACGGACTCCTATTGATTCGGACTCAAAATGGGGACGCCACCCCTCTTATTACACACCACTTATTCGGGTCAATACAGTAGTATAACCATGTTTCTAAGCCTAACCCTGAGCAAAAGCATATAGCTAAGTGTAAGAATGAGCTTGTATCTAAGCCTAAGCTCAAGTGTAAACAAAGCGATTAGTTTAATGTTTAAGCTGTACTCTATTGCAGTTCTGCAGAAAAACGTTCCGCCCATAATCGTTGGGCCAGAATAAGGATGAACCATACTCAATAGACATTTTGTATGTCCGAACTGATGGCCAAAATAAACACACAACTTACATTCTCACGGTTTTCATCAGATCTTGTTTTTATTAAAGGTTTCCGAGCCAATTTTAAACGAGTTCAATGTGAATCAACCGTTTTTCTAACGTATTTTACCCGAGCCATTATTCTACTTATAGTTATAATTAGAAATTACCTGCTGAAATGTCCAAAAAGACATAACAAATATCTACTGTTCATATATTAACTAAAGTGAGGTTCATATTTTTAACAAAGTGTCCATACTATACGAAACTATAAAAATTGAGGGCATCGCTGCAAAACTCCCCCACAGCAAATTTTCTGTTTGGATAAAGTATTTGCAAAAAACAGTATCTGATAGAGCAAACAATTTGCTTGCCGGTGATGCAAAATTTTCCTACTTAATGTCATATTTATACATAGTTTTTTGCAGCATGCTCTTAGCATTTTAACATTCGTTCTTAGCCTATTTTATTGCTATGTTGCTGCTGAGCGCGTTAAAATGACGTCATTTATTACTAGCTAAGTAATACATTTAGTTTAAAGAGCGTTTCGAGCTCTAGATGTCCATATAAAAATCAAAGCGAAATATACACATTTACAAACAGAAAATGAAAAACATTGATATATCCTTTTCTGAAATTTCTGTCCAGCCGTGAATCTGAATAAACTATAATAGAGGTGTAAAAAATGAAGTTGTACGCTCTTGAAATACAATTCTGGCTACGTCATTGGCTACTCAGATATATAAATACTTTTGTACGTTCACAAAGTGAAATTCTCGGCTACGCCATTGGCTACTGAGATATATAAATACTTTTGTACGCTCTCGAATTAAAATTCTCGGCTACGCCATTGGCTACTCAGATATATAAATACCTTTGTACGTTCACGAATTGAAATTCTCGGCTACGCCATTGGCTACTGAGACATATGAATATTTTTATTCGCTCTCGAATTAAAATTCTCGGCTACGCCATTGGCTGGCTTACGCCATTGGCTGGCTTACGCCATTGGCTGGCTACTCAAATATATAAATACCTGTTTTCAGACAACACTATACATTTGCCAGGGAGCCTAATTCTAACTTAGAAGCGAATTACTCGTTAGCATATGTTATATTTTTACGGCGTTCAACTGATCAATTATTGCATTTATTGCAATTACTTTATTGGCCACAAAACGTTTACTGCATTCACATCGACAAATTTGCTTCTGCATTCACACGTGACGCAACAATGCACGCTGTGCAATGTATTGGGTCGAATATTTTGATTGCAAATCAAAGTTACGATTTGTCGCCGGAAGGTATGATGTTCAGCTAATTGCGTCTGTCGAACACGTCACAGTGTACATGACTTGTTTGCAACTCAATGTTGTAGAAGCTAGAAAGTTTTAGGAGGGGTATGCATGGATTTCAGATAGACTAAATACAAACGGAGTTGAAACTTTTCTACGACAACACTGCAAAAAAATACTGAGTCAGTTTGACTGTATCCAAAATACGATTTTCGGGACTACCCAAACTGAGTCAAATTCAACTCCGCCAGAGTCAAACGTGTGATTATGTGCGTTTGCGATCAAAAACTTTGCCTCACCCCCTACTCCTGATTGCGCTGCGTACCAATAGCGTAAAGACGAATCCAGAGGGGGATGCTTTCTAATCAGGAAATTTTTTATGATAAAATGATAACGTTCCTACTTTACAAATACAAAATTTTTGTGCTACAAAAATTTCGTTTTGAATATTTTACGCTCGTTTCGCTCGCGAGGTTTTCACATTATTTTATTGCGCGCACGTCCATCATAGATGTCTAGATCCGCCATTGTAATACCGGATACAGGTCCGGTTGGAACTATTTATTTTGAGTATTGTAACCTTAACCTGATTGTTGATAATGCGTTCTCAGGCAATCGAAATCACTTAGACGCAACGCTTCAATGCTTACGACAACTGACAAACACATCGGTCTCCTGGCAGTACGTTCAATTAATCTCAGCGGATGATTTTCCACTACGAACAAACGCCGAAACGGTTCAAATATTGCAAGCGTTGAATGGATCAAATGATATGCCAACTGCTATGACTCCGAAAAGCATGTTGGCGGAAACATGTGAAATTATGCAAACAAAGTAAGTATACACATTTAGCAATAACAACGAGAGTACAATTATGCCTCAGGTGTTGCGGCAATAGTAATTGCGTCTGCATCCAATTCGCCTACAACACTGGCTGCAGTAAGCAAAAACAAAACCTGGTGCGCTGTAGAAAAATGGTAAATCAAATTGACTGTCTCCGAAATAGACTTATCCGGGCTACACAAACGGAGTCGAATTTCGACCATAGTCAAATTCGACTCAATGAAAATCGTTCAGTGAGTTGAATTCTACTCTGGCGGAGTCGAATTTGACTCAGTTTATATCGTCCGGAAAAGCTTATGTCAGAGACAGTCAATTTGACTCACCATTTTTTGCAGTGTATATCCTGTTATCAAACAGGTATATAAATACAAAATCTAGTTTTAATCGGTGCGTATGACAGTGAAACGAATCTCGTTTCGGATAAAAAGCGTTGGAACAACCATGTTTTTTGCCGTTTCCGGTGTTCAAAAAATGGTCATTACGTTTAGATTCTCGCTTATAAAAGCTTCAAACCTCAAGATTTTGTTCGAGATTTTGGTCAAATATATAAGTGGCAGAATGCAGCCTGTGGTGAAAAATACCAGAGTCGGAGGTCAACAAACTTTACCGGAGCCCTGAGACGTGCAATTGCGGACTGGAAACGAAACAAGTTAAAATAAAGTTTAATTTGATTTTAGCAAATATCTGTCAAATGCTGTGCAAACATTGGTTTTAGGCAAATATTTTTTTGAAGCCATTTTGACATTTTTCTCAATATTGTAAAATTCAAACACGCTGAACGATACAATTTTTGAAAAACTATGGAATATTTCGCTACCGAAATTTACACAAATTCCGGCATCAATTCGATCGATGCCGGTGTCGGAAGTCGATTTCCGGTTCCCACCCTGATAAGTGGACTGTGTGTCGGGCCCGTTGCCAAGGGGGGCCAGGTGGCGGGGCTCAGATCCGCAACGCCCCCTGGAAAAATTTTGGCACCACTAAAAATTTGTCAACTTGCTTGCAACTCATTGATAACCTTTCAATGCCCCCCCCCCTGAATACTTTTTAGCCCCACCCCTGGCAAGGTGAGCTGGCTACGACCCTGCTGAGTGTATGTAAAACATCATTGCAGGTCGAGACTAAATCGAAAAATGTTGCGAATTCCGCCAATTGATATTCAAATGTTTACTAACCGTGATAATTTTCGAAAAAGCCTTACGCGAGAATTTGTCGACTACGTTTTCACCAGCGAACACGCGTTGCTGTATTATGATTATTTGCGAAAAATTCCAAGCGCGGATCAGTTCTTTTGGACCACGTTGACGCATAATGTTCATCTGGGTACGCCTGGAAGTTTTCCTGGTAAGCCGGAGGTTCGAACGTACCGTGGCGGAAAGAGGGTAGGTACAACTGTACAACAGGAGGTAAAATATACCGGAGCAGCAGCCGGAGATGAGGCGAAATTAAGGAATAAAAATGATGGTTAATTAGTTAATTTTAGCCAATATCTGCAATATGGTGTTGTTTGGTTTTAGGCTAATTTTCTATCGCAAAAGTTTTACCGGAGCCGGAGCCGGAGGCCGATTTTCTGCCGAAGCTGGAGTCGGAGGCAGACCTCCGGTTGTACCCTGGTAAGTACTGCTCGACATGCATAGGAAGACGTTCAACCGTTGTACAAAATGTGAATCGTCGCTTGCCGCTCCTAAATTTATCGCTCCAATCATATGCCGAGCTGAATGCAGGCCTATTATTGGTTAGGCGATTAATATTAACGGAAACGGAAACAAATAGTGATTCAAAATAACGGAAACGGAAACAAATAGTGATTCAAAATAACGGAAACGGAAACAAATAGTGATTCAAAATAACGGAAACGGAAACAAACAGTGATTCAAAATAACGGAAACGGAAACGAATAGTGATATGAATAACGGAAACGGAAACGAATAGTGATATGAATAACGGAAACGGAAACAAATAGTGATATGAATAACGGAAACGGAAACAAATAGTGATATGAATAACGGAAACGGAAATGAATAGTGATATGAATAACGGAAACGGAAACGAATAGTGATATGAATAACGGAAACGGAAACGAATAGTGATATAAATAACGGAAACGGAAACAAATAGTAATGCAAAATAACGGAAACGGAAACAAATAGTAATCCAAAATAACGGAAACGGAAACAAATAGTAATGCAAAATAACGGAAACGGAAACAAATAGTAATGCAAAATAACGGAAACGGAAACAAATAGTAATCCAAAATAACGGAAACGGAAACAAATAGTAATGCAAAATAACGGAAACGGAAACAAATAGTGATCAAAATAACGGAAACGGAAAAAATACAGAATCACACGACAAAAATAACGTAAACGGAAACAAATAGTGATCAAAATAACGGAAACGGAAACAAATAGTGATCAAAATAACGGAAACGGAAACAAATAGTGATCAAAATAACGGAAACGGAAACAAAACGAAAAAATAGTCAAATTCAAAATAACGGAAACGGAAACAAATAGTGATCAAAATAACGGAAACGGAAACAAATAGTGATCAAAATAACGGAAACGGAAACAAATAGTGATCAAAATAACGGAAACGGAAACAAATAGTGATCAAACTAACGGAAACGGAAACAAATAGTGATCAAAATAACGGAAACGGAAACAAATAGTGATCAAAATAACGGAAACGGAAACAAATAGTGATCAAAATAACGGAAACGGAAACAAATAGTGATCAAA